>ML111784.1:0-33388 GCA_003697995.1 Taxidea taxus jeffersonii
GAAATAGTAGCGATAGCTGCACAACATTGTGAATGTCTCCAATGCCACTGAATTATACACTTAAGAAGGACAAAAATGGTAAATTTTATGTTATGTATGTTTCAGAACAGTAAAAAACAAAAAACAAACCAAAAAACCTCCTCCTCTCACCTAAAATAGTCTAAAAGCCATAGCAAAACCCTCCAAACAAACCTCTAGCTATGGATCCCTACAGCTTATATTTTGGGTGTCACTATAAGATCCTGTGATTTATTTCATTTTCCATGTGTACAATACTATAGGTTCTCTCTCTCCTTTTATGGCTAAGAAGCTAAGATTCACTAGTACTGTTTTTAATCTGTAAAATACACATTCAGATGGATTCAAACTGTTTATAAATGTTTTGAAGGCAGCTTTTAAATAGTGACCAAAGTGCTAGCAGGTTTTTTTTCTCCAGAGCTTTGCTTTTGTTTTTTTTTAAACAATGGCACATTTTAAAATTCTATTTTATTATATCACCAAAGGTAGTTTTTCCTCCACTGATGCTTTAGGTCCGTACATTTTAACCAACTACTACCTGCAGGCTCTCTTCATAAGAAACACATCATTTCTCTTTGGTCTTAACTTATTTGTGGAAAAAAAATTTCCAAATTTACCAGAAAATTTGGATTTTTTTCATGGCGGTATCCAATCTTAAAACTTGCTGGAAGCAATGCAGGGGTATCTTCTACAAAACTTTGTTTTTTGTACATATATACAGAAATACACTGCTTCTTATGGAAATATGGGAAGCAAAAATAATGAAAGGAGAAAGCAGCTGGAAAGACTGCAGGTAAGAGAGAGGGACAAGACCAGGGAAAAGGGCAAGCCCTGGACGCCTGGGTGGCTCAGTGGGTTAAGGCCTCTGCCTTCGGCTCAAGTCATGATGTCAGGGTCCTGGGATCAAGTCCCGCATCGGGCTCTCTGCTCAGCAGGGAGCCTGCTTCCTCCTCTCTCTCTGCCTGCCTCTCTGCCTACTTGTGATCTCTCTCTGTCAAATAAATAAATAAATTCTTTAAAAAAAAAAAAAAAGGACAAGCCTTATGTTCTGTCCTTAGACAAAGCCCTAGCTGACCAGCTACCTTATTAGCCCCTGCATCAACTGAGAGGTCAGGACCCTGACACCTGCTTTCTGATGGGTCAGCAGGGAAAACCTGGTGACATGACAAGACACCCAGCAAAGGACCGCCGTCCAGAATGTCAGGAAGCTTAGCAAACTCACTGCTTATATTCTGTATCTAGTAACTTGTTGCACTATGGCCAAAGACCTTGTATTCAAGGTCTGGCCTCCTCACAACACCTCTGGGAGGTGGGTGTCATTATTCACATTTCATATGTGAGGAGAAGTAACTCACCCACCGCCCCAGGGGGGACTTGAACCCAGGCTCTCCACAGAGCTGAGCCGGCTGTCTGATGAGGGAGCTCAGATGGAAGGGGGGGTCAGAGCCCTGGCGGGCCACTCATGTCCATGATGACTGAGCTCATGTTCCAGGTGGAGCAGAAAAGTATACAACAGAAGATAATGCTGTGCCCTTGATATGGGGGTTCAAAGGGGGGCAAAGAGGTAGCTCCGTACTCCTTGCCCCACTAGAGTTACTTCACGTTTGTCTGTCCTTCGTAATGAGAGCAGAGTGGCCTCTAAGGACTCAGGGGACCTAGAAGCACGAGTCCTTCAGGGCCCCCTGCAGAAGCCGGAATCCCAAACATGCTACTGTCCTCTTAATTGGGACACCCACAGCCCACCACTGTCTCCCACTCTGCCCTCCTCAAGCCTGGGCACCCTGCAGACCCAAGTCTAGTGTTCTCTGGGTACTGGTGGGCACAGAACTCCTACTATAACAACAGTTCATCATTTATGGACACGATACTCTGCTCTGGAAATTTCTGCCAGTGACACGCTTCTTTAGAAATCCTGGGTTTGAGAGGATAACCTTCTTTTAGTCAGGGTCTCACCTTGGAGTTCTGCTTTTTAAGCCTCCTATCTTCCCAGGAGACGGTTTCCACATTGGCACAAATAAGAACCCCTTCAACTCCCCCATTAAAAGGGTCGCAGAGGGTCCTGGGGGTGAGGGAAGCAGTCTCATGTGAATTAAGAGCACAGAAAGAACAGGAGAAAGAACCCTTTCTCCTGTGGATTCTTGGCTGCATGGAAGATATCATAAGTAACTCCTGAACCTCAAGGAGTCAGTTTCCCACAATCTTTGAAATCAACGGTATTCTTTCCGAATGCCTCCTGAACTTGGCTCCTTGGTAGAGCCAGAGATTATCTAGGACCTGAGGATGGGTACAAGTGCTGAGCTCCAGGAAGAATCCTGAAAACACGTCACAATCTTCCACCACCCCCCCCGAGAAGCAGCAGCATTTACTTGTAGAGCTCTGCCCACACAAATGCACTTTACAAAAAGGCTTGTCAGATGCTATCGATGAGTTTAAAAGCACTTGGCATAATTGTGTGTGTGTGATCTGCTTACGTCTTTCCACTCAAAGGCTATTTTGCTCCAAAAGTGATCCCAAATGCAGAATTACAAAACAATAAAAATGCCCCTTAACACACTCCCCATCCCTTTTAACCTTTTATTCTTCTGTTCCCCTATGATTACTACCCTGGACTGGTATTCTGGAGGAGGCATTTCAACTGCATTGTACTATCTGCAATAAATGGAGAAAAAGAGGAGGGGTCTTTGAGAGAAATCTACAAGGCTGGTATATTCAGCCCTCCTCATCCGTCTGGAACCCTACACCTGGTTTCCCCCACTCTCGGCACACTCTGCAATAATAGAGTCTTGTTTCCTCAGACCACTTATCACTGTCTACCTATTGTGTGATCACAAGCACCTAATAGCCAAGAATTCACAATTCACTGAGGTCCCCTGGCTCTTGAGAGGTGAAAGAGTGCCTAGATACAAAATAAGCATTAACAGTTTTTAGAAGAACTTCAAGAGCACAAAGTAACACAATCCTAGCTCAGGTCAGACTGGATGTTTACAGACTTATCAAGTCAGATGTGCTTAATGAGTATCCTAAGGCAGAAGGCCAACCTCATCACAGATGAGATGAATCATCCTGCAAAAGTTCCCCACTGTCTTTACTCTAGATCCTACAGGTTAAGAAAAACCCAGGTGAAGGGCACTGCTGTCATGTATGAACCTCACCTAGAAAATGGGAAGTGAGCCACAGTTAGATAACTGGAAAAATCTCTCGGGTGTTGTTTGGCATCGTTCTTGAAGAAAGGATTAGCAGAGTGGGTGATACCATCTAGATTATGATTATTATAAAATTTTCTTTTATCTTTCTCAGATAAAAAGTCTTTAAACTTGTCTTTAAACCCTTGCTTAGCCAACTCCATAAGTATAAAACCATTTAAAGAAAGAATATCTCTATCAAATGAACATGTACATTTTATTAATACCAAAACAATAAAAGTAGGAAATGACAGCATTTAATACAGTAAAAACATACTCCTTTTAACCAACTGAGCCACCCAGATGTCCCAAAACATACACCTTTGATTTTTTTTCAATTTTATTTATTTATTTGACAGGCAGAGATCACAAGTAGGCAGAGAGACAGGCAGAGAGAGAGAGAGGGAGAAGCAGGCTCCCCGCTGAGCAGAGAGCCTGATGCGGGGCTCGATCCCAGGACCCTGGGATCATGACCTGAGCCGAAGGCAGAGGCTTAACCCACTGAGCCACCCAGGCGCCCCAAAACATACTCCTTTTAAAGAACTAGGACACTTTATCAGACTCCCTGTGTTAGAAGACAATATTCCACTGAGATACTGTGATGTTTGATAAATACAAATTTGGTCTTCATTGGTATTTGGTCTTTCTGGCATAGGAATTTCATAAGTGACAAGAGCCATAAATACGTGTTGATATTCATAATAAACCCCTGTCAACCATACCTGAGTTTATGTTAATGAGGTGACGTTTAGAAAGCTCCTAGAACATCTTAGGAAGATCTTAGATGGGGGCTGATCACCAGAAGAACCAACCATGTAATAAGAGAACCTTCAGTCCCATCCTCAGATCTTCAGGAAGGAGAGAAGGGCTAGAGATGGCCAGTGATTTAATCCACTGTGTTTATATAATGAAACCTCTGTAAAAATCCCAAAGGATGGGGTCTCGGAAAGCTTCCATGAGATTTGGAGAGTGGTGCCCCCTGAGAGTCTGGAAGCTCCTTGCCATTCCCATGTATCTTGCCCTATGTATCTGGCCATTCCTGAAGTATATCGTCTTATAATAAACCGATAATCTACTAAATAAGATGTTTCTGTGAGCTGCTCTAGCAAACTCATCAAACCTCAGCAGACCGTTGGAACCTCTGATCCACAGCTGGGTGGTCAGAAACACAGGTACCTGGCCTTGTGATGGCCTCTGAAGTGGGGAGGGGCCGGGAGGGCAGTCTTGTAGGACTAACCTGCTCTCTCCAGGTAGACAGTCAGAACTGAGTTAATTGCTTGGTGGGATGGACAAAACCCATCAGAACTCGCGTCAGAATCAAATCTTCACAAATCACTTCAAAAATGCAAATGACCTCTTTTTACTAAATATGTATCTCCAAACATACCTTTGTGTCCTGCAACATTTTATGGGTTAGAACCTGAGGGCATAACTGTTTCCTGTCACATGCCCTTGGGACTTTCAAGATCTTCCATGGGTGGTAATATTCTTATTTTACCTGCTTACAGGTGTCCCTGCTCCCTGGCCTTCTCTAGGTTTGTTACTGTCCCATATTTCCTGTCAATCGCCTGTTACAAAGTTGACTGGGGGTTGTCTTGGTCACCAGGACACATGTCTTTAGTTCCTACAGTAACTGTTTGCTATTTGGGCATCCTCAGGGAAGGAGGGGTTCCAGGGATATGAAAGATTTCCAGGGACATAACACTTATCCCTATAGAAGCTAAAGCTTCAAACAATAAATAAATGGCATTAGTCATTAGAGGTAACTATGAGGTTCTAGAATCCTGAAGTTTAGAACCTAGTAGGAGAGCATGATGGTGGCCCACAGGCCTCAGCAGTGGGAAAGCTAGTATTTCTTTTTTTTTTTTAAGATTTTACTTATTTATTTGACAGAGATCACAAGTAGGCAGAGAGGCAGGCAGAGAGAAGGGGGGGGAAGCAGGCTCCCTGTTGAGCAGAGAGCCCGTTGCGGGGCTCGATCCCAGGACTCTGGGATCATGACCTGAGCCGAAGGCAGAGGCTTTAACCCACTGAGCCCCCCAGGCACCCCGGGAAAGCTAGTATTTCTAATTCCCAGCTACTCTTTTAGAAAATACATTCTGCTTTTCCTGACTTCTTAAATGGAATTTACAGAATATAGATCAACCTTGTCCTCGTATCTAGGGCTCCATTACCAACTTCTGGGGGGACTCTGCCATGGGCTCTCTGCCCAACAATACCCAGGGGCCAACTCACTCCTAAGAGGTGACCTTCTCCACTAAATGCATCGCTAGGCATCCCAACAGCCTCTTTGGGGCCTCAGAGCCTTTTTTTTTTTTTTTAATTTGAGAGAGAGACACACAGAGACAGAGCATGAGCGAGGAGGTCAGAGGGAGAAGCAGACTCCCCATCGAGCTGGGAGCCTGATGTGGGACTCGATCCCGGGACTCCAGGATCATGACCTGAGCCAAAAGCAGTCGCCCAACCAACTGAGCCACCCAGGTGTCCCCCCCTTTTTTTAAAACACTCTGAAGTTTATGACCACGTTCCAGATGTATATAAAGTTGACAACATCTGAATTTCAGATAAAGACACATTCTCATCTTTCATATTTTATCATCTTTTTGTTCCTCTCTTGTAGTCTCTCAATTTTTTTTTTCTCCCAAAAGGTTGCCTCTACCCTTCCACATTGCAGAAATGCCACATAATGGGAAGCTGAATCTCTTGCCGCTGACCTATACAATTCTTTTTCCTGGTTAGCTACGGCTGAAATCTCACACCATTCCATAAGGGAAATGTGACAAGGGCTAGAGGTCACCAAACTGCCTTAATGACCTCCAGAAAGTCCAGTGACCCTCTAACAGGGACCACAGCACTCACGTGCTAAAGCTCAAAGATCCCACCCCTCGGACAGAGCTGTCTGCCCTCATTCCTTGCCTGCTCGTTCTAATTCTGAATACACGTCTAACAAAATTGATGAAAATAATTGTATTTGTGTGATGTTGCATGACTTCCCATATAACCTCTACCTCAAAGCCGTGTTCCACGCACAACTCCCCATGAGCACATCTTCTGCAGACTTTATAGGACTATGTTCTCTCCTGGAGGGGACGGTTTGTCTTTCAAAGGTGCCTGAGACATTAAAAATAGTCATGACCCATCACAAAATAGGTCAGCTTATCCTGGGGGCCCCAGAGAGATGTCCTGGAATTCTAAGAAGCAGCACTGGTGTGGAGAATTTTCTGGGACAGAGCTGGTTCCAGGGAAAGCGAGAAGGGCGTGAGATGCCCATGAAGTGTCCTTGATGGGAAAGAAGGCTTGCTTGGTTGTCACTTGCTCCTCAAGAGGAACAACCACACACTCTGCAAGTGTAAGGACCACAGAATTACTTCGCCACCACTCCACCACTTGCTAAATTTGAGCCTGACATGCCAAGATCATCAAGGACTAAAGGCCAGGTTTTTTGGCCCAGGTGGGAGTTTTCATACAAAACAATGATGAAAAGAGCCAAAGCCCCAAAAGCACTTGTGACCCTGGCGTCCGAAGGCTTGAGTCCTGGACCCTGTCCTGTTACTTGTTGTGTGATGTCGGGCAAATCCCTTGGCATTCCTGAGTCACAGCCTCCCGTGGGTAGACCAGTTAGCTCTTGACTCACAGAGTGAAGGCATGTGAGGAGCGAGCGGCCTGGGGTGTGGACCCACTTGGTGTTCCTCAAATGTGCTATCTCGGTCTGCAGCCTCTCCACCTAAAGCCACCTAGGGACTGTAATGTTTTCAGTGTCTTTCAAGTTAAATGCTTCCCTCCCCAAGAGAAGCAAATGGTACTCAAAGCCATGGGTGGGGGGTGGTGGGCAGGGATTCTTTGATATTGTCAGACAGAAAGGACCACAGAATTAGGGAGAGTTGTTTTTGTCAGGTGAGCTCTATTTGCAAGCTAATTTCTTCCCACCAAAAAATCTGAAAAACTAAACCCTGTTTCCATAAATACTCCTATGCTTCACACATCAGAGAAACAGAGGCAGAGAGAAATGAATAAGAGAGCACGTAAGACACAGAGAACTGGGTGGAGAGGAGGCATTATCAGGTAGCAGGCATTCTGTGGAATTACATGTGTCTGCACTACAGCTACGTGCATCCAGAGTGGCTTTGACTACCGGAATATATATACCAACTAAAAAATATGTAACTATTCTTGATACAAACGTTACAACATGATTTGATTGGGTTTTCCCTCTGACATCACTGGAATTTCATTATCAAGCACTTAATAGGTTTACTTTGGTTGTTCCAGGTAAGCCCATCTCATTATTCTAGAATGTTCTAAAACCAAGGGCAAGGGCTGAGTCATCCACCGCCCCCAAACTCCCAATGGCACATGATGGGATGTTACGCACATAGGAGATATTTTATAGATGATTGTCTAAAGTGGAAGAAACATTTTTTTCAAGCAGTTGCTTCACCTCATCTGCAGGAAAAGCAAAAGGATTTTCAAATCATTTGATGTCATATTTCTTTTTGTTTCATTATATTATTTTATATTTATCTTATTATTTATTATATTATTTATATTTATATTTATATTATTTTATTTTTATATTATTAGAAGACTGTATTTTTTTTATATTTGAATATTTTTGTATGATGAGAAGACCATTTCCACAGGTCTCTCATGTTTCTATGCATCATGCTGGACCAAGGATGCAAGGCTTGGACCAGTCTTACCCTGGACTGTTTCTCAGGACTGTCCTTGCAGTGAGCGACCTTGAAGATGAGGTTAGCGCTCCCTCTGTAACAGAGAGCAGGCGTGTTTACTGCTGCTGTCAATGCTGGGTCCCCCCCACCAGCTCAGTGCTCCCCAGTGGCAACACAAGCCCATTGTGGGCACACCATCCTTCTGGGCCCTCTGGGTCCTGCTCCTTAGACTTGGGGGCCAAAGGGGCTGACTGCTGATGGCTGCCTGGTACACTGCAACTAATAAAGGCCTTCTCTCCCACACCAGAGTCTCACATCTTCCGTCAGCATCCCTGGAACCGTTCACAGGCCAGCCTGGCAGCTTGTAGCTTCGGTAAATAAAAATGCGGATCCATCCGTATCTTAGTTCAAATAGTGCGTGAGCGTCTCCAACTGACATTAGAGTTGAGTAAAGGAAAACTGGGTTAGAAGGTCATGCCTATAAAAATGGAATTCAAGGGGCGCCTGGGTGGCTCAGTGGATTAAGCCGCTGCCTTCGACTCGGGTCATGATCTCAGGGTCCTGGGATCGAGCCCCACGTCGGGCTCTCTGCTCCACGGGGAGCCTGCTTCCTCCTCTCTCTCTGCCTGCCTCTCTGCCTACTTGTGATCTCTGTCTTTCAAATAAATAAATAAAAATCTTTAAAAAAAATGGAATTCAAGATTTGATTTTTTTATAAAGTTTTTTTTTTTTAATTTTTATTTGACAGAGATCACATGTAGGCAGAGAGGCAGGCAGATAGAGAGGGGGTATACAGGCTCCCCGCAGAGCAGAGAGCCTGACATGGGGCTCGATCCCAGGACCCTGGGATCATGACCTGAGCTGAAGGCAGAGGCTCTAACCCACCGAGCCACCCAGGCGCCCCACGATTTGATATTTTTAAAAAAGTGATTTTGACATTTCGGGAAAAGTGTCCTGCCCACCTCGGGCTCTGCTGTATTGGGTTCTGAGTGTGCACACAAACGTATCTGTGATGTGCCCATCCATCTAGCTGGCACCCCTGCCTGAGCAGTCTAGCCTTATGAGATTCTGCTGTCATCCCTTTCTGAGGGCTCCCATGACAGTGCTGGAGGCAACTGGTCTCGCAGCTCGGGGATCGATAGTAAAAACGTCAAGTGTGGCCAGCCTCTGCCCTTGGCCTGGCACCGCCCTCCTTGCTCCCACAGTGGCAGGCCAGAGTGGCCAACCTGTTGCTAAAGCAAGTCATGAAGCTTAGAGACTGATTTTTCTATTTAAAAGCTATCAGCTGTCAGCCCTCTCTCAGCACGCCACCCATTCGTGGAAGCTGAGCTGTTTGAAACGTTTAACCAAGTTTACAAAGCTACCCATGAGCTCCATGAAGCCAGGATACTTCCACATCTCACTCAAAACTACAGATGGTTCCTGACTCATGATTTTTTAACTTTATGATGGTGTTTAGAAGGTGCTACGCCGTTGACAGAAACCGTACTTTGAACTTGGATTGTGTACACTTTCCTGGGCTAGCAATATGCAATGATCGTCCCCTGTGATGCCGGGCATATGGGCACAAGAGTAAACGACCGACCCACAGCTGTGCTGTACCCACACAGCCATCACTGGTCCCTTTCGGCACAGTATTCTATAATTATACAGAAGATTCAACACCTGATTATAAAACTGGCTTTGAGTTAGATGAATCTGCCCAGTGGTGGTCTAGAGTCCATGTCCCACACACATGGAAGGCAGGCTGGGTGGAACTGTGACGCAGGCCAGGAGGATCAAATGCCTTTTCACCTTAACATGTTTCCAACTTAACGATGGGTTTACTGGGATGTAACACATCGTAAGTCAAAAAAAGATCTGCATTTTGATGTTCTCATTTAAAATACTGGATGATGTGGGCGCCTGGGTGGCTCAGTGGGTTAAGCTGCTGCCTTCGGCTCAGGTCATGATCTCAGGGTCCTGGGATCGAGTCCCGCATCGGGCTCTCTGCTCAGTGGGGAGCCTGCTTCCTCCTCTCTCTCTGCTGCCTCTCTGTCTACCTGTGATCTCTCTCTATGTCAAATAAATAAATAAAATCTTAAAAAAAAAATACTGGATGATGTATAAGTTTATCTCAGTCTCCAAGTTAACCCTGACTATGGTGTCTTCTCCCAAATCAGTCCTCTCCTCTCTCTCCTCAAGATGTCCCAGATTCAAAGCGCTGGAGTCCTCTCCAGGTCCCCCCTTCCCTTCCTGGCAGTCTTACAGGTTGTGCCTCCTTTCAAGACACGTCCATGTTAATCATCCCTCTTCCTCTTCAGCTTCACTATCCCCATCCAGCTCTTCAACAACTCATGCCCAGGTAAACAAAACAACTTTCCAAAGAGAATGCCCCTGACTCCATCTGTCCCAACTCAATGCATTTCTAACCTAACCTAGTCTTTGGCATGCCAACAACAAAGACTACTTTTCATTGTGATGTCTCTCTCTTCCAAAAAAAGCCAGTGGCTCTCCTTGAGCCAGCAACCAACTTCACTGGCACTGACCTGCCCTGAATCTCACCCCAACACCTACCCCTAGCCCGCGCTGGATCTATGGGATCCAGAACAATGAGAAAGCTTGCCCTGGGTCTTCGTGACTCTTTAAGGGCATGCAGCAAAACCCCTCAAGAACAAAAAATGATGGATTTTTTTAGTGTTCATCTACCAGAAATGAGTGTCAAAAACAGCAAAGCAGTGAGAAATCATGACACAAAATTTAAGTGATCTTGTTACTTAAAAGGACTCTCCTGGAAGGACTGAGATGGCCAACTTTTGAGCACAGCCCAGAACAGTAGTAGCAGCGTGACCAGCCTCCCCAGGAGCACAGATAAAATATCACATTACACTCCTGGGTGGTCATGGAAAGAGATATGTTTAATGTCTCTGCCCACAAAACTTAAAACAGAGCACCAAGTGACCTGTAGAATACTCTTCTGGAGCTTTCTTTTAACAGAACACACACAAGCTATGTCCAAACATGTGCAAAGTTCCTTATAAACATCTGAGTCGAAGTGCACTGTCAGCAGTGGCTTGAGCCTTACAAACCTCTCTTTTGCACAAATATTTTCTTCTTGATAGAATCCAGACACACACACGCACACACACACACATGTACGCCGTATGCCGAGAGATGCGCACGTGGAGCAGGGAGACGCTCGGTCACATGTCCACACCCACTTGTCCTGCTGTGGGTCTGGTGCCCAGAGGATCTGCCTATCCAAGCCTGAAGGGTGGTGTAGGGACCCACAGGGCGGACCTGGCCAAGGTGCCCGCCTCGAGGGGATGCGGCCCACCGCCCCACAGCTGTCCGCCATCCTCCCCATCACCTTCTCCCGCTCATGTCTAATACAGCAACACCTAAACAGAAGGTGGCTCTGCAGGGCTCAACCCCAGTGGAGCTGCAGGTGACTCTACCTTGTGACTCCCGGAAATAAATTAAGTTTTACAGGCAAGTCGCTTCGCTGGAATGAAGATAAAGTACTCTAATTAGCCAAGAACTCCCTCAAGTCAGGGGGATAATCTGATTACAGCAGCAATGCATTCAGAAAGCATGTTCATAATCCTGTTACAAGTCCTCCCACACCCAGAAAGAAAATGTTCTCAAGCCTTCTGCAGAGCTGTGTCCTCTGGGCTCATTCATCCGGGGTCCAGCTTGGTAACCCCAACTAAGAGCTGGGTGGCATTCTAGAGCTCCTCCCTGCCCTCTGTCTGAGGACAGGAAAGACATTTCTTCCTCCCCTAGCCAGCCAGCCAGCCAGCCAGGAGACAAGCACACGCTGCCTGGTGCCGGGGACCCAGCCCTCAGCCAGAGACACAAAAAGTGGCCAAGCAGGGCCCCGCCCGGGAGGAGGGCTCACTCTGAGCCTGCAGCTTTGGCAGCCAGACGACGCATGTGGCCAACCAGCTGACAACTTTAACATTCCCTATGGATTACCAGAAACAAATTCAAAGTGTATTTTTATGTCAGCAAATCTTTACCCCATTTAAACATCAGAACGCTCTTCCAAGGTTGGTGCTATTGTCTCTATTTTATAGCTGCCCACACCGCAGTTGAGACACTTGAGCAGCCTGCCACCGTCACCTCGTTACGAAGCGACAGGAGGACCTGATGTCTGAGTGGAGCTCCATGTGGGCTCACCGGCACCACCCACTGAGTTCCAATGGAGGACACTGTTCCCACGAGTAGTTAGCAGGTAGCCAAAGCCTTTGCTGGCTCTCGGACCTGTTGCCACGGCACCTGCCTGGGGTGAGGCTGCTCTTCCCATTCAGATCGCCGTGCACAGCCTCCTAGCCAGTCCCTCTGCCCGCATCACTGTGTCGTCACTCCGCTGCCAGTGATCAGCCAAGGAATGGTTCTGAGAGTGGCAGGCTCCTTTGGGAGTCCTCCTGTGGTATCCCACAGCCTTCAGCATAGCATCCTACACTCGGAGTCCAGACAGGAGATTCACAAGGTCTGTCCTTGGCCAGCCTGACCTGTCCAGCCTCACCTCTGGCTGCTCCACGTGCCGCATCCCTTACATTCCCATGCGGTCGGACCCTCTACTTCTCCTCCCAGGGCCCCCTTACTGTGATGCAACTTCATCACTGCTGGGGCCCATGACTTGGGCCACCGCCCTTGCTATTTTCTCATTGCTCTTCAACGCCTCTATGGATGATGTCTGGGGACACTGCGTGGGGAAGGATGCCCCGGAAATGGAAAATGCTGCTGGCTGCTGCCAAACAAATAAGGCAAGTAGCCAACTGTCTCAGAAGGTCATCTGAGGCGAGTGCAGGGTCTCCATTTATAACGGAACTAAAAGTAGAGATGAAGCATGACATTGGGAGGGTGGCATCTCATGCTAGTGGGGCCAACGGAGGACACTTTGCTTGTCCCTGTGCACGAGAAAGTGCTTTGAAGGGACTGGACCTTAAGTCACTGTGACAAGCCCTGGGAAGGAGCTGCGATCACCAAAGACGTCTGGCTGCAAGATGCAAGGATCTCATGTTGGTCCCCGTTTACAAACCGTGAGGCTTCCCTCATCATCAAAGTGTTGCACTCAGTCTGGTGATTCTATCACAAAGACAGAGGGGCCTGACCCTGCACTAATGTAAAAAAAAATTCTGAAGAATCTGTACTAACATATCAATAAACTTTCCTAGGTCTAATAGAAATACATACATTATATATCTGTGCTTATCTTATACTTATATTAGAACACATAGAAAAGGTATAGATCTCATACCTCAGCTTCCAAAAATGTGAATCAGTGCTATTTTTCTGTTGCTCTGAATTTTCATCCATCCGCGGTTATAAAGTAAGTTTCCACTGACTATTTTAGTTTTCTTTCTCTTAGTTCTAAATTGGTTTCAAGTTTCTTGAGATTTCTGTCTAATATTGTCTCCAAAAAGGGGTTTAACCATACTTATCACATATATTGTACTGAAGTCACAAAACATTTCACGAATTGCCAATAAAAAGAAACCAAAAACCATGAGAAATCTTATGGGACTTAGTAGAACTGTTCCTGGTTCCAAAACAATCACGTGCTCTCAAGTTATCGTGTCTGAGCCAACAGCGAATCTGCTGGTGATGCCGAGAAGGTCGCGGGCTCAGCTGGAAGGCAGAGGAGCTGGGCCCTGCCTGCCTAGGGGTGCCAAGCTGAGAGCCCTCACCCCCACACAGCCTAGCTTCAGTTGCTGTGCTCTCGGGAGGGTGCAGCCCGTCATTCATTTGTGCACACACGCATTCAGCAAGTACTCATCAGAGGTTTACTAAGGGTTAAATCATACTCTACTGTGACAGAGACAGAAATGAGTATAACAGTGCCTGCCTTCAAGGAGCTAGCCAAGATGTTGAGACCGATGCCCAAAGAACAAAACAGGGCAGAATGTGATGAGGGTTCGAGGTCCCGGAAGAGAGAGCACTCACTTCCAGCTGGGATCCAGAAGCCTCCACAGGGAAGGACTGGGGGGAGAGGGCCCCATGGAGGCAGCCGACTAAGGGAGCCGCAGTCCCGAAGCAGGTTTGTACAGGGAGGGGGTGTGTGACACGTGTCAGAGTGTGGTCGTGAGGGTTTCTTGGGAATAGGGTGGAAGACATGGGTGGGAAAAACTCAGGCCAAGGAGGCCTAATGCCAGGGTAAGAAGTTCAACTCACTTGCCAGAAAGAGAGTCCCCAGTGATTTCTGAGTCCGGAAGTGAGTGCCGTGGAGATTCTGTGCAGAGCTGGGTGGAGGGGCCAGACCACGGCAGGGGTCCCTCACGGGACTACTGCAACAGTTTGGAGGGAGGCTCAGAGGATGGAACAGAAGGGGCAGAACAACGGGCCCCGGGGTTCTGAGGGTCTGCTTTGGGAACTGAAGACCAGTGGTGCCACCGCCACGACACAGAGGTAAGGAAGGGGAGCTGGCGTGTGGATAACGTCCAAGATGTTAGCAGGGGTACTGGAGGGAGAGGCAGTGAGGAACAGAGCCCCAGGACAGTGCTGCCAAGCTCTCTCTCCAGGGGCGATTTAAGAAAAATACGATACAATGAATTACTGAAGAAATAGGAAATGCGAGCCCACTGGCTGTGTGCCTGGATGTCACAGCAGGGTGAAATTCCCACAAGAATTTCTAAGGGCTTAGTCTCCACTTCTGACACTTTTTGGGCCTGTTTCCCAAAAAGACACACTGAGGTCCTAACCCCCACTACCTACGAATGCGCGCCTACTTAGAAATAGGTCTGCACAGGTATAATTGAGTTAAGATGCATTCGTCTGGTGTAGGGTGGCTTTAATCCAGCATGATTGGTGTCTTTGTCAGAAGAGACAGAGACAGACATACAGAGGGAAGGTACCCTGGTAACATCAGGGGCCAAGATTGTTGCTGGGCAGCTGTGAGACAGGGGTGGCCAGGAATGCCCAGGAACACGAGATGTGAAGAGGGAGGTCTAGAACAAATTCTCTTCTAGAGCCTGAAGAGAGAGTATGGCCCTTCCAACACCTTGATGTCAGACTTCTAGACTCTAGATCTGTGAGAGAAGACATTTCTGGTTTTTAAGATGCCCAATTTGTGGCCTTTTGCGATGGCAGCTCAGGGAAACCCAATAGTACCCGGGGGGAGAGGTGGGACTGGCCAGCACCAGGGGCCTGGCAGGGAAGGTCTGAGGCTCTGGATCTAGTCACTCCAGAGGCTGGCCATCCTCTCAGATTGCCACCAGGAAGAGCCAGGCCATTATGGATGCTCAGGAACAATGAGCTTTGCGATTTACATACAGGCTCCTGGCGACAAGGCCCAGTGTTACTGGAAAGAAGGAAACTAGCAAGACCGCATCCCCAAGCTAAACCTTAAACTGGCTCCCCTGTCCAATCAGCTTTTGTCTCTTTTCTCTGACAGCAGAAAAATACCCCTTTTTATATGTACAGTAAGTCTCATTAGGACAGACGTTTCCCATGGGAAGCCCAGAGAAGTCAGCCCAATTAAAAAAGAATCCTGTTGAAGGTTCACCCAGTCCTCAGGTATGTATTTATTATTATTGGATATAATGAGATAATTATCTGTTTACTCATCCCACATCAATAACCCACACCCACCACTTCAGGGGCTCTGGAGTCAGCCACAGCAAAGACTCCGCTCTTCAGGGAAAGAGCACAAGAACCTTCCGGCAGGGTCTGGAGACCCTAAAAGTGCAGATACCCCTGAGAAAAAGCTTCCTCATGAGAAGGAAAACCACCAGTTTAGTCCCAACCTTATTTCTTTTAAAGATTTTATTTATTTATTAGTTAGAGAGAGAGAGAGAGAGAGTGAGCACAGGCAGACAGAGCGGCAGGCAGAGGCAGAGGGAGAAGCAGGCTCCCTGTCGAGCAAGGAGCCTGATGTGGGACTCGATCCCAGGACGCTGGGATCATGACCTGAGCCGAAGGCAGCCGCTTAACCAACTAAGCCACCCAGGCATCCCCCCAACCTTATTTTTTACTCCAGACAGGATAAGGAACTGTGCAGGAAAACACCTGCTTTAACAGCTTCAGGTTTTTTCAGGATTTAAACTGCATACACACACACACACACACACACACACACACACACACACACACACACATATACCGGTGAATATCAACTCTGCTAAGAGCAGCGATAGGCCAGGCATATATCCTAGGCAATCCAGATATGCCTCTTCCAGTCCTCCCAACGACCTGGCTAGGGAGGCACGAATGACCCCAATTAGAAAAGAAAACACCAGCCTCCCAGAGAACGATCATCTCCAGCGGGGACATGGTGGGGAAGGGGTGGGGGGAAGAGGTCAAGAAAACACCTGCCAATGGGTGAAACAGAGGAAGGGGATTAAGGACACACTGATCACAACGAGCACTGAGTAATGCAGAGAACTGCCTAATCACTATACTGTACACTTGAAACTAATACAACATGGTATGTTAATTATACCTCAATTCAAAAAGTTAAAATTTTAAAACAATCTGTCGTGGGAAAACCAACACGGTCACTCCTTTAGTTCTGCATGGTGTGTGTTTCATCACACCCGCCTCCCAGCGCCTGTGATAAACTTGCTGATCACTTCTTATGTCTTCCGAGCGTAGACACAAAGAAGTATTTAATACAAGACAGCAGTGCCAGATCTGACCCCGAGAGGGCTTCCAGGTACCTCTACACAGAGCTGAAGGGCTATTCTGACGAGTAGAACCATGTAGTACACCTTTTGCAACCCGTGAGTGTGTAAAATATTCCCCCTCTGTGGTGGCGGTTCTAGAGGAAGAGCAGAAAAGTCAGAGTCTGCTGGTGTGTTTTTCACAAGCACTCACACACATACACACGTGTTCAGGATTCCGTTGTCAGAACAGGAATGTGTGCAGTTTGCAAAAGCTCCCCAATGACCCTGGGACACTCTAAGTTGAGACTAACTACTCTAAGAAATGATTCAACAAAAGGGGCTGGGACAACTGGTCACCCATGGAGGGCAAACGAAAAAGGCTCCCTCACTCATACCCTACCACAGGAGATAAATCCCATTTGGGTCAAGAACTTAATTGTGAAAGGTGGAAAATCTATAAAATCATAGAAAAATATGTTCATGACTTTGGGATATGTGCCATGAAGAATAAGACTGACAAATTTAACCACATGAAAATGTAAATTTCTGTTCAAAAGTTATTAACTACAACCTGTGGTGAGCATTGCATAATGTATAGAATTGTTGAATCACTCTGTTGTATGCCTGAAATGAATACAATGTTGTATGTCTACCTACAACATTGTATGTCTACTATACTTCAATTTAAAAAAGAGAGATTATTAAAAAGTGAAAAAGATACACCACAAACCAGAAGACAATTTGCAGTGTCTACAAACTAAAACCTATGTCATTTCATTCAGAAGACTGGCAAAAATTTTAAGTCTGACCACGCAAGAGTTGACATGGCTATAAAAACAAACAAAATTTTCATAGACTGCTAGTGACAGACAAGTTGTTACAACCACTTCCATAAACCATTTGGTGTTAGCTGGCAAAAAAGAACTTATGCAAAGGACTTGTATAGACATTTGGCCAAAGAAGACATAGAAATGGCCAATAGGCACATGAAAAGATGTTCAACATCACCAGTCACTAGGGAAATGCAAGTCAAAACCACAATGAGATACCTCTTCATAGTCATTAGGATGGGTACCATAAAATTACAAAATAACAGGTGTTGATAAGGACATCTAGAAATTGGAACTCTTGTGCATTGCTGATGGGAATGCAAAATGGTGTACCCTTATAGAAAAAAGAACAGTTGTTCCTCAAAACATTAAAAATAGAATTACTTCTGGGCACCTGGGGCACAGTCGGTTGGGCAACCAACTCTTGGTTTCAGCTCAGGTCAGGATCTCAGGGTTGTGAGATCGAGCCCAGTGTTGGGCTCAGTGAGGAGTCTGCTTGAGACTCCCTCTCCATCTCCCTTCCTCCCCGTCCCTTCTGTCTAAAATAAATAAATCTTTTTTAAAAAATTAGGATTACCATATGATCCAGAATTCAAAGTGGGACTTGAACAGATACTCAGACACCCACGTTCATAGCACTATTATTCACAAAAGCCAAGAAGCAGAAGCAACCCAAGTGTCTGTCGGATGAACGGATAAATAGAATGTGGTACACACATCCCACGGGATATTTTTCAGCCTTAACAGGGAATTAAATTCTGATACATGTTGGAACACAGATGAACCTTGAGGACATTATGCTCCATGAAGTAAGCCAGATAACAAAAGGATAGATACTGAATGATTCCACTTACAGGAGATACCTAGAGTGGTCAACTTCATTGGGACAGAAAGTAGAATGGTGGTTGCCAGGGGATGGGGGCAGGCAGAATGAGGAGTCACTGTTTAATGGATAGAGACTTCCAGTTTTATAAGACGTAAAACATTCTGAAGATGGATGGTGGTGATGGTTGCACAATTCGATATGAACTTAATGCCACTGAACTGTACACCTAAAAACTGTTGAAATGATCCTTTTTATGTTATATATATGTTACCAAAATTTTTAAAAATTAAAAGTTAAAAAATCAAAATGATTAGAGAAGTTCCAGTGCATGGAGTTGGGGGGCAGTGGCAGGAAACGAGGCATGTGCACAGAAACATGGTTGTGTAATCATAACAAACTGGAAGCAACCAACCAACCAAAAACACAAAGAGAAGAGATCCTGACAATGGAATAATAAAAAGCAGTAACAACACATGAACTCCAGGGACACACATCAGCGTAGACAACTGTCAAAAATGCACTGTCACGGGGCACCTGAGTGGCTCAGTGGGTTAAAAATGCACTGTCACGTGACATACTGTGTCCTAGAAGAACATCTACAGGAGCACCCCCACTCCTTTGCTTATTCAACATAAGCAAAATTAAATTATATATTTCTTTGGGATAGGTGGAGAGTTGGCACACAAGAAAGAAAAGGAAAAAATCAACACAATTCTTGATAATGTTGAGTCAAGGGTGGGAGACAGCTCTAAGTGGATTTTCAAACCAACTGGTAATGTTCTCGTGCCTAAGATGGGCATTCTTCTTGCTCTTCTGCTTTAAATTGTACAGATAAAATTTATATATAGGACCACCTGGGTGGCTCAGTTGGTTAAGCAGCTGCTTTCGGCTCAGGTCATGATCCCAGGGTCCTGGGTTCTAGTCCTGATAAGGCTCCTTGGTCAGCGGAGATCCTGCTTCTCTCTCTGCCTCTGCCTGCCACTCTGCCTGCTTATGCTCTCTGACAAATAAATAAATAAAATCTTTTTTAAAAATCTACATATAGGGGTGCCTGGGTGGCTCAGTGGGTTAAAGCACCTGCCTTCAGCTCAGGTCATGATCCCAGGGTCCTGGGATCGAGCCCCGCATCGGGCTCTCTACTCAGTGGGGAGCCTGCTTCCTCCTCTCTCTTTCTGCCTGCCTCCCTGCCTACTTGTGATCTCTGTCTGTCAAATAAATAAATAAAATCTTTTTAAAAAATTCATATATAAAAAATTAATAACGTGTACCTTATGTATATATACATATATGTATATACTTAAAACACATTATTTTTATATATAACATAATTCATAATTTTTTCAAAGGTCATCTAAAAAAAAAGTCATAATTTTTTCAAAGGCCACATTTAGAATCCTCTCAAATATCAGGAGGCAAGAAGGAACCTTCCTCTTATCCCCTCTTTGCAGCCCAGGCGAGAGACCACGGGTGGTAAGATCAATGAGATTCCATCTCAGTGGGCTGGCTGCCCTGTTCCGGGCTCCTAGGCTTTCCCTACACAGGCTTCTCATTGTGATCAGAACAAGAAACCATGGGGCTGGGTGTGGGTATGAGGAACTCTCTTAACAGAATTTCAGTGCTGCCCTGATCCTTGCAACAAACAGAAGGAACAGAAAACAGTATGTGAGTGCCCTAGCCTTTGACAAAGGGGACCTGACAGATGCCACACCATGGTGCAAATGGGACATGCACAGATTCAGGCTCATGCACTCTAACAAAAGCATCCAGACGTGTGAAAGTAAAAAATAAAACAGACAGAAGTAATGTGTCAAAGACAAAAAGATACAGAAATATGGGACTCAGCCCTACGCAGTGGCAGGGGGCAGAGCAAGGAACGGAAACCAGTTTAAGTTTTTATCTCGGAATTTCCACCTAAATCTTCTGGTGTGTCTGAATTGGGTAATTTGCAATAAAAATCATGCTCTGAGAGGATGGAAAAAAAAATATATGGTGTCCCCTTACAGAAGGAAATCAGGAGCTACAAAAGTTAAAAAGGCTTGAAAATACCAAAGAGACTTGAAATCAAAAAGGAACTTCTGGAAAACGTATTATTACTTGGGTCACTGGAGGAAAATGTGAGCTAGCAGAATGGTATAACGGAAAAAGAACACCAGACAGGAACCCAGAGATCTGATAAGACACCACCCGCACCTAGCACACGGCAGAAAACATACTACATCTAACAACTCCGGGTAAGCATCTCAGCTCTGCCACTTACTAGCCATAGGACAGAGGCCGGGTCTGTAGCCACTCAGAACCTCAGTTTTCTTGTCACTAAAGTAGGAATATAAAAATGCCCACTTCGATGATTAGATGAGCACGTGGGAGCATTTAACACCCAGGGGTACCTAATAAATGTTATACCCCAGGCCTCAGTTTCCCAACTGTGCAAGTCCAAGAAGGAAGCAATGAACTGTAACCTCACAGGCTCTACAGTTTTGTTCCTCTACTGTGGCAGGTAGACTAATCCCCCTTCTCTCCCCGAAATGTGCTCTTCCTTGATCCAGGGGATCTGGGACGGCCTTCTGCCATATGGCAGAGGGTAATGACGGTTGCTAAGCAGCTGACCTTACAATAGGGAGATTACCTAGGTGGGCCCAGGGTAATCAGAGGGACCTTCAAAATGGAAAAAGGGAGGCAAGACAGAGAATCAGAAATCTCATCCCGCTGTTGCTGGATATAAAGACAGACGAAGAGGGTTTGCACCAAGCAAGTTGGGTGTGCCAAGAAGCTGAGAAGGGCAAGCGAACGGATTCTCTATTCAAGGCTCTGGGAAGAGCCCTGCAAAACCTTCTTTTTAGCCGGTGAGACGAAACTTCAGACTTCTGAACAACAGTATCTTGAGGTAGTAAACCTGCCCTGCTTTAAAGCCACTCTGTTCGTAGTAATCTGCTACTCCCTCCGCGACTACACAGCTTTATTGGTTTCCAGTAGCTTTCCCTGAGACCGAAGTGCTCCCCACACAGTGTGGCCGAGCCCTGGAATGGGGGGGCCCGGCTTCCAGCTGCCTCAAGGCAGCTTGTTCCAAGGGCCTTACGCCAGTCTGTGATACTGTCTGACCTACTACGCTTGGGCCTGGACCTACACGGTGCTGGGGAGGAGAGAACCATGAAAAGAAAGCAAAAAAAGAGGACAAAACACTAGGTCACCAGTAATGGACTACATGATTACACGAATCCGCTCATGTGTAGATGGTATAAATTTGCGGGTGGACATATAATTTTTAAAAATTTGTTTTTAAACCTTACAAAACTGCTAGAATGGTATTCTGTGCTTAAAAAACAAAACAAAACAAACCCAGGAAGATACCCCTGAACCAAGGTTAGAGTGTCTTTTCCAGCTTCTCCATCTTGGGCTTCACAGCTCTGGGCTCCCCCCAAAGCAGTTTAAAGTAACTCATTCAAATTTCCCACATAGTTTTCAGTTAGTAAGATGATGTACTCTTAACTGTGTTAAGTAGAAAAATAATACTGTTGATTTCTATTGCTAACCCAAATGTCTGAGGCATGCAGACGGATGAACTGCCCATGTGTCTTGAAAATTCACAGCATTGTGGCTGTTGTTACACTTGGCTCCCTGCAAAGTCAAGGTCTGGGAGCTTTGCTAGGAGAAAGGCATAAATTATGGGTTCCTCAAGTTTGTTCTTATATGCTCTACATTTTTTTGTTTGAAAAATAAGCGATTCAGAAGTACTAAATAGAAGTGTGCGTAGATATTTGGAATTGGCTTTGAAATACTCACCATAAGGGAAGGGAGGATGAAATGAAAGAAGGAATAGATAAAACAAGGTGGGCAAAATGTTGTTAATGGTTAAAGCCGGCTGACGAGTATTTGCAGGTTCATTACACCATTCTCTCAAGTGCTACCTATGTTTGAAACTCTCCATAACTAAGAACAACTTTAAATCAGATATGCTTCCTACCTGTCAATGCACTCCCACCAAGCTGGGGCCGGGTGTCCGGGGGGGAGAAGAGGCTTTTTGCCGCTCTAAGAGGCCAGGCGTGGTCCAGGCTGGGAGAGCCCCTGAGAAGATGGGCTGCAGCTCACAGGGGCCGAGCTGAACTGGGAGGAAGGAAAGCAGCTGGAGTAGGGACAAGGGTCAAGGGAAGCAGGCACTTCTTGAAGACACAGCTTTACTGGTTTCCAGCAGCTTTCCCGGAGACCTAAGCCCTCCCCATACAGTATGGCCGAGCCATGGGAACATGGGCCCAGGCTTCCAGCTGCCTCCAACCAGCTTGTTCCAAGGGCCATTTAACTCTCCATTACCTTGATGTGATGAGCTCCTGGACGGCCACCAAGTACACTGAGGGATAAACTGCGTACAGCAAGCACATCGAAATCTACCGCATCCATTAACGGATATGTGAGCCTGTAGCACTTGGCAAAAGGCAAATCACTGCTGTTTTCTGATTTCCCCTCATGTCCCTCCTGGTCTGTGTGTGCACTGAGTGGACTCCCCTCATCTCTCATGGTTTTCTCTGTAGCTGTTATTCCGTTTATGTTGCCCATCCCATCATCTTTTATTTAGTTACGCCATTTGCTACCGCCACCAGGGTAGTTATTGCGGACCTGACAGACATTTCAAGGCAAAAATCCTACAGCCCTCAAACCACGCACTCATCCCACTTCTGAAGGTTCACAGAACTGAGTAGCTTCAGGCACGAGACCAGAGCAGTCGACTGGGACTCAAGAAAAACCGTAACCACGTCACTTAAGCGTTCTGGGCCCTGGCACTGAAAAGGAGAGAGCACAGGGTGCTTCGTAAGGAGAACACAGCAGCTGTGGGAAAAGACTTAGAGGCAAAAGATCCATCTTAGTGCTCAGTCTTCAACTACACTCATGGACTATAAGAGCAACTATGTCCCAGACACCACCCTGGCCCACTGGATACAACAGCGAAGACCACAATCCCACCCTGAGGAAGCGCACAGACCAGCCGCTACATGGCTTTCTGAATCAATGATCTAACATTAAGTTCCTTGATTTCCTTGGGCTTCAGGGCATCTGTTCAATGGGTGCTAAAACATCAACCAGCTTGCTGTAGGAGCTATAAAGTACAAGTAAAACCAAAGCATAAATGAAGCGCTACCCCGAGATGGCCATTACCTAATTTATCAAGGATTTCTCATGCCCGAGCAGGTTCCTGCTTCCCTGAATGCATAGGCACAAGAGAACTCTACAGATTGGATTTTGGTTCATAGAGGAACAACCTAGATAAAGTTAAGTGAGTAAAGAGAGCAACATACAACTATTTCTTTACTCACCAACCACTAGGACAGTTTTGCCTGCGAACTCACTCAACAGAATGGGCTCTAGGAAACATTAACATGTTTTCCAAGGAGAGAACATTTGTCATAACCCCGAGAAAGGAAATGTTACTCTGAGCTCTTTACAATCACAGATATTTACAGAAACCCTTTGTATGGCCCTTAACCATGCACATAGACCTCCCTGTGACCAGGGACCTGGGGTCAGGTGGTGGTTTCACCAAGGTGATGATGGTCTCCTTGACCTTGTCAGTTCCTGAATTACTTGGACCTCTCTGAATACAAGACAGAGATGCTGATGTTGGTCTCTGGAATATGTATCCTTTGGAGAAAACATCCCATCTAGGATAAGATATCTTATAAACACTACTGATACACATAGGGATTTCTTTCTTTCTTTTTTTTTTTTTTTTAGATTTTATTTATTTATGTATTTGACAGACAGAGATCACAAGTAGGTAGAGAGGCAGACAGAGAGAGAGGAGGAAGCAGGCTCCCGGCCGAGCAGAGAGCCCGATGCGGGACTCGATCCCAGGACCCTGAGATCATGACCCGAGCTGAAGGCAGAGGCTTTAACCCACTGAGCCACCCAGGCGCCCCCACATAGGGATTTCTAAGGGAAAGTCATTCATGCTTCTAGCAGAATACCTTTCTGTCATTGCCTCTCCCCCACTGTGCGCACGCACATGCGTACACCCCAATATTGCTGGGGGACATGCTTCCTGGTGGAACGGCCCCTGCTTGCCCCTTATTGTCCCAACACTAGCGCTCACATTTCAGAGTACGTTTTTCAGATGAACTTAGACACACACCAAAACTCACCATTTCCAGACTTCAAGGATGTCTTCTATAGCTAAGCAGACTCTCACCTTAATGCAATATCTGTTACTCAAGGTCCTGTGTGTGGTTTCTCATTCTGTTGAGTCTGGTTACTGATGTATTATAGCTGCTACAGAGTCATTCAGGGTAGAAGTTGGTCAAAAAGGACTCTGTGAGTGCCCTCTTCCTACTGCCAGAGCATCGTATTCTACCTCATACCCAGACAAGGTCGGTCTAACAGGACTTTAAAAGGCAGTTCTTGGGCAAAACTGCATATATTACGTGGAAGGATGGGAAGGCAATATCAAAAGAAACAACCCTGCTTTCTAATCTGAAAGCAAAAGAAATGTCCTATCTTCGTTCTCTGCAAATCACATGAGGTCAACTAGACCTTCACAATCTCCCTTAAGGTAGTTTTCTAATTATTTGTGTTTATTGGCCAACATTTCTCAGAATACTAAAGACCACCATCTCAAAAATCATGTTATAAGAGCCCCACATCGGGCTCTCTGCTCTGCGGACAGCCTGCTTCCTCCTCTCTCTGCCTCTCTGCCTACTTGTGATCTCTGTCTATCAAATAAATAAATAAAATCTTAAAAAAAAAAAAAAGATTTTATTTATTTATTTGACAAGCAGAGATCACAAGTAGGCAGGGAGGCAGGCCGGGGCGGGGGTGTAGCAGGTTCCCCGCTGAGCAGAAAGCCCAATGCAGGGCTCAATCCCAGGACCCTGGGATCATGACCTGAGCCAAAGGCAGTGGCTTTAACCCACTGAGCCACCCACGCACCCCAAAAGAAAGAATCTTAAGCAGTCTCTACATATAGCTCAGAGTCTCGATGGGAACTCAATCTCACAACCCTGAGATCATGACCTGAGCCTAAGTCAAGAGTCAGATGCTTAACCAACTGAGCCACCCAGGCACCCCTAAAATTATCTTTTAAGAGCTACACTAGTAAGCTCAGCACAGAGGCAGAAAATGGGCTCGTAAGCTTCTCAGTCAGATGGCTGCCCAAGAGAAAGGAAAGTCCTCTAATGTGGAAATGAGAGACCAGGCAAGATGTCTTTGGAGGGAAATGCCATTAGCCATGACATCATTGTCTAATCTATTCCTTCTTGAATACTATTGGAACAGGAAAAATAAGAAAAGTGAAAATAAGGTTTTTTAGACCAGATGCACTCTATTCAGATTGACATGATGCTCCCTCAGAGAGCCTATATTTAGGGAAAACAGATTTTAACTTCTAGAAGCTCTGGCTGAAATCTTCCGCTATCGGTCTCTGTACCATCGTATGAGCCCGACAGACATTGCTAGGCAGCTGGACCTGGACATCAGGCAAGCAGACCCCGAATCAGGCACGATGGGCCATTAGATTCAAAGCGATGCCAAACACAAGAAATGAGGAAGGTGCACGAACGTCCCAAGAGGGAGTCACAAGACTCATCATGCTAAAACTACAGCAGGAACAAGAAAATTTGAAAAGGAGGGAAAAAGGACTTTTCCAGAGGTAAAAGTCAGGCTACCAACAAAAAATGACAATAAGCTAAGGACCTACTAATAGACACCAAAAAAATCAATGCCAGAAACAGACACTGAAAATAATGGAATCAGGCCTTTGGGAATACTAAGACAAAATAACTGTTAACCTAAAATTCTCTACCAAATTAAAGTATCATTTCAAAGTCGGGGAAAAATAATGCTATGTTCTAGATACAAAAAAGACCTCCCTTGGAAATGATCTCCTACTTACGCTTGTTGAAATAACACCAAAAGAAGCATTCCAGCAAGAGGGAGACAGAATCCAGAAAGAAAAGTAGTAACTCGGGTTAGTTAGTGTAGGTCTAAATGGGAAATCCACACCAGTACTTACAATGAAAAGAGAAACAAATGGAAGCTTAAGGTTGGGGGTGGGAGGATGAGGAGAACGGCCTTAAATGTCTGCAAGTCACAACGTAAGAAGGAGCTTGTCTCATTCAGGAGAATGGTAAACGTACTTTAAGAGAGTTTACTCAAATGTGCGAAGGCCATCAGTAAAAGAACAGAGAAAAGAAGATAGGACTTCTAAACCCACAGAGGGAATGAAAAACAAGTCCAGTGTTTCTGACAGAACGCAGGAAGGTGGGGAAGAAAAAAGAAAAACCACGGTAGCAGGAAATGTAAAACAAGTCAGTAGAATTATGTCTGGTTGCAAATGCAATCACAATGCTCTAAATGGAATACACGCTCCCTATTCAGAGAAGCTCAGAGTATCTCACACATGCACACCCATACATACACACAAACACTCAAACACAGACATTGCTGTGGAAAACTGGACATGGAAAAGCTAAAACCTAGTAGAAAAATTACACCAGCAAAAACTACCTAAAAGAAAACTGATGTAGCAACAGTGATATCAGACAAACTGGAAAATAAGGCAAAAGCATTAACAGGGATGAAAAATATATTGAATTATAGGAAAAGAACAATGTACCAAGTTATAAAAATCACAGATTTCTATGTGCCTAATAATAAAGCAGTTAACACTTCCCCCAAACGAAGTCATTTCCTTTATTTTACTTAAAGGCCCCAAAACGGGCTCCTTCATGGCTCAGTTGTTAAGTGCCTGCCTTTGGCTCAGGTCATGATCCTGAAGTCCTGGGATCGAGCCCTGCATTGGGCTCCCTGATCCTCAGAGAGCCTGCTTCTCCCTCTCCCATCCCCCTGCCTGTGTTCCCTCTCTCGCTGTGTCTCTCTCTGTCAAATAAATAAATAATATGTTAAATAAATAAAAATAAATAGCCCCCAAAAGCCACAGACAGAAAGCCAGCCCACTGGTCAGAGGGGCCCCCTGATCAGATGGAGATTCCCTGATTTGGTGGCAGATTCTCTCCTGCAGGTGGTCATGGAGCCCTGAGTGGTCCCAATTCTCTAGAAGCTCTGAAGGTATCAAGGGCTATTCTCCTCCTATATGTGTCATGGGACTCAAATCCAACCAAATTTCTCAGAGCAGAGAGGAAAACAAAGGGTGATTCAAATGAAGGAAGACACCCCCTTGCCCAGCTGCCCTGAAGTTAGGCACCTGCTTGGTATCTTCCGTGGTTTCTGCTCACTTCCAGAGCTGTCAATGAGCTTGTGAAGACAGCTCTGAGAACATCCTCATCCCCCACAGCCCACTGGCGTCTGCCTCTTTGTGCCAGGCACCTTTCTTTGTCCACACTCCGGAAGCCATCTCGGCCAGCCCAGTCTTTAAACACAGGCAGAAGTGACATCACCAAAGGCCACTTCTTATTGCCTTCTCGAAACATCCTTAAAACTCATTAGCTTGAAACTTCCCTGTCTCTGTTTAAATTCTTTACTACTAAATGTCAAAACAGAGCCTAGTGCAAGAACTAAACAAAACTCTTTGTAATGAATGTCAACCCCTCCACTAAGTTTAGTTTCGTCTGTTTGTTGTTTTTAAGATGAAAGGAAGAAGCTTCGTGTGAACGTCTGGCCTCCCAGACTTTTCCACCTCGTAAAAGGAACATGAAGGGTTACCATACAGGCAGTATTCACAAATATAGGACTATTTATCTAAAAAGGAGCTACAAGACAGCTTTCCCAAATCTTACAGGAATGTTTTAAAATACCTTCATGTTTCCTTAGGTACCTAACTCAAGTGGGAAATAATTTGGGCATGAGACACAACAGGGCTTATCCAAGGGAATTAAAAAAAAAAAAAAGTATACACATGTCATCTTCCATTGATTTTAAGATACACACTTTTGCATTTTAACATCTCTGAGCTGTCACATGGTATGATCTACGGCATGTCATTTCATTCATTGGCAGTTCACGTTATCCGCTCTTAATGTTACACATTTTCATCAATGACCATCAGTGGAATATGGTCTGTCAATGGAAATGGCCACAGCCAGACGGACTCTGTGACCCAGGATTTTTAAAAATGTGGTGGATTCCCTCCTTTATCCTGTTTCTTCCGCACAGAGATGCCTTAATGTGTAACAGTGGGCACGTTTATATGTTTCACACAAACGCCCCACTTCTCTTCCAGAAAGGGAAAGGCCTTTTGATCCAAAAAAATAATACAAGTATTGGCTCTGTCCCTTATCAAGTCAACGTTACCCACTAGTGGGAGGTCCTGTCTGTTTACAAGCTGTGTGACCTAGGGAAAGTTTCTTAACATCACTGAAAATGGGTCTGCCCCACCAGACCCACTTGGCTGCTTAAGGACGGAACTAGGTGAGGCTGCTGGAGAACTGAGTGCTATGTCTGGCACCCAGGAAATGGTCAGTCGTCTCTGGGAGAGGACCTCTCACCTGCTTCTCCCCGCTGCCCACGGCTACTCCCCTGTCCACTCCCTCTAGAGGAACTCTCAGCAGGTGAGATCCGCCCCCCCCCCCCAAGCAAACCACCCTTCACTCTTCTTTCTCCTGCCAGGGTGTTCTAATGCCCTGAGGGCAGGTAAATACACCAAAACCCCAGCACTCAAGGGGCATGTTTTCCAAGGCCTATGCTGAGCCTCCTCCCCACTGCCCGCAGCAGTTCAGAGGCTGCTGGAGGTGGGCAGGAGAAAGGGACAGATGGACATGGGAATGCCACTGCATTTTTTTTTTTTAAGATTTTATTTATTTATTTCAGAGAAAGAGAGAGTGAGAGAGAGCATGAGATGGGAGAAGTCAGAGGGAGAAGCAGACTCCCCGTGGAGCTGGGACTCTGGGACCATGACCTGAGCTGAAGGCAGTTGCTTAACCAACTGAGCCACCCAGGCGCCTGCCACTGCATTCTTTTTTTTTTTTAAGATTTTATTTATTTATTTGTTAGAGAGAGAGAGAGAGCATGAGCACAGGCAGACAGAGGCAGAGGGAAAAGCAGGCTCCCTGCTGAGCAAGGAGCCTGATGTGGGACTCGATCCCAGGACGCTAGGATCATGACCTGAGCTGAAGGCAGCTGCTTAACCAACTGAGCCACCCAGGCACCCCCCGCCACAGCATTCTGATGAGAGTTCCTGTCCCACCTCTGCCCCAGAGGCACAGAGCAACTTGCCGAATCAGTGATCAGCACCATCCCAGACCTCCAGAAAGGGGTGCTCTCTCAGTGAGTGACAGGGGACAAGGACAGGAGAGGAAAACAAGCTCAACTTGAGGGGGTGGCGAGAGAGAGTGTGAATGGGACGAGGGGCGGGTTAAACCAAACCACGGCCAGGCAAAGGCCACTGTCATGCGCCTGCCAGGATCTGGCCTCCGACTTGTTTTAGAAAAACTGTAATTAATGGCCAGGGAGCCGCGCAGTCACTGCCCTTGACAACTTCTGCGGTCATAAACACCCAGCTCGAGACTATGAGTTGGCGATCTCACTGGAGCAATTACATGGGGTGGCTCAGTGGTCTGGGGTCTTGGCTTTGATGCAAAGAGGTCACTCCAAGGCCTCATCTTCCCAATGTCCTGGCAGGGACCACTGCTGATCTAAAAATCACCTGGGGGGGGGGGGGCGCCTGGGTGGCTCAGTTGGTTGAGCGACTGCCTTCAGCTCGGGTCATGGTCCCGGAGTCCCGGGATTGAGTCCTACATCGGGTTCCCATCTCCATGGGGAGTCTGCTTCTCCTTCTGACCTTCTCCCCTCTCATGCTCTCTCTCTCTCTCTCTCTCTCAAATAAATAAATAAAATATTAAAAAAAAATAAAAATAAAAATCACCTGGGGAAATCTTTAGAAAACATGATGCCTGGGTACTCCCCCACCCCCAGGTGGTGATGTAATTGGCCTGGGTGTGGCTTGGGCATCAGGATTCCGAAAAGCCCCCCAGGGATTTCGTAATTCGGCCAGGGAGGGGCACCACAGGGTTAAAGGGTTCAGCCTCCGCAGGCTTCTCTCAGATCCCTTTCACTACCCAATAAAAAGCAGTGGAACGAAAGCCACCTTGTTACAACCTGCTCTGAGTGTGGCTGTGCTCTAATCCTCCTGCAAAAAAAAAAAAAAAAAAAAGAAAATTTCTAAATGAACCTTTCAAAGGGAACGTCTTTTTTTTTTTTTTTTTTAAGATTTTTTTTATTTATTTATTTGTCAGAGAGAGAGAGGGAGAGAGAGCGAATGAGCACAGGCAGACAGAGTGGCAGGCAGAGGGAGAAGCAGGCTCCCTGCCGGGCAAGGAGCCTGATGTGGGACTCGATCCCAGGACGCTGGGATCATGACCTGAGCCGAAGGCAGCCGCTTAACCAACTGAGCCACCCAGGCGTCCCTCAAAGGGCACCTCTTAAGGTGTTTTGCAAGCAGCTGACAGCGAGGGAAAACACGCTGTGCCCATCTCCATACCCATCTCTTCACAGGATTAAGAAAACATAGGCTGGCCCCGCCCTCCCAAAAAGAGAGTCGTGAGCCAAGCTCTGGACTTCTAGGACTGGAAGCCAGATACAGAAAGAAGGGAACTAAGAGAGTTTGCTTAAGGTGCTAGGGCAAACCTTGCACAGCTCCCTCCCGATCGGGTTAAACAAATCCTTCTTTAAGGGGAAAAAACCGGGGCGCCTGGGTGGCTCAGTGGGTTAAAGCCTCTGCCTTCAGCTAGGGTCATGATACCAAGGTCCTGCAATCCAGCCCCACATCGGGCTCTCTGCTCAGCGGAGAGCCTGCTTCCCCCTCTCTCCCTGCCTGCCTCTCTGCCTACTTGTGCTCTCTGTCTGTCAAATAAATAAATAATATCCTAAAAATAAAATTTTTTTTAAAAAAGGGGGGAAAGAACCTGACACCGTGGTCAGGGCCAAATGCTCCCATATTACCATGTGCTCGCCAGGTCAATCAGGACTCTTCCTCTGAAGCTCCAGGCGGGGAGTTGGAGGCAGTGCCCAGCTTAGTCTTAGGTGCTCCACTAGTGGAGGGGTTGGTCCTCCTCCAAGGACATTTGGCGATGCCCACTGACATGGTCACAAACAGGGAGGGGGCTATTACTTGCATCTCATAGAGCGGGGCCAGGAGTACTGTTCATCATTCTGCAGTGCACAGGACAGCACCCCCCAACAAAGAATCATCTAGCCCCAAGTGTCCATACTACTGAGGCTTAAGAAGCCCAAGTGATTTCTTTTTTCTTTCTTTCTTTATTTTAAGATTTTTATTTATTTATTGGAAAAAGAGAGAGACAGATAGTGAGAGAGAGCAGGAGCAGGAAGGAGAGGGAGAAGACAGCTCTCGGATGAGCAGGGAGCCCAATGTGGGACTCGATCCCAGGACCTTGGGATCATGACCTGAGCCAAAGACAGGCGCTAGGTGCCCCGCCCAAGTGATTTCAATGTGTGATGTTTTCATAATGGTTATGTGACATCTGGTGACCCTATGAGTAACCTTGTTTAAAAATAAATCCAAACGCAAACCCAAAATCTTGGGAAATAAACAAGAAACTCCCAGCGTTACTTTTAAATTGAAAAGCAAAAGAGTTGCTTGGCCCAGCCCCTACCATGGAATCAGTTAGCCAGTGGGAAAACTGCCTCCAGCTGACATGAGAGAACCTTCCTGCAAATCTCCTCTAACAGGAGCATTTAAAGCTCTTGATCATTAAAAGTGGTCTTTTTTAAAAAGATTTTATTTATTTATTTGACAGAGAGATAGCACAAGAAAGCAGAGTGAGAGGGAGAAGCAGGCCTCACTGAGCAGGGAGCCCAATGTGGGGCTCAATCCCAGAACCCTGGGATCATGACTGGAGCCGAAGGCAGCTGCTTAACCAACCAAACCACCCAGGCGCCCCTAGAAGTGTTTTAAATGCACGTATTAGACCCAAACCAAGGCAACTCTTGCCTAAAATGACATCATCTTTAAATCATGGTTTTCCTATGATTTACAAATACAGTAAATGGAAAATTCTCAGAAATGATTGTTTTACTCGTTCATGGGAAAAGTCATTAATGCCCATAAACAAACACAGACCATGAAGCATTTGAAAGCCTCTTCATATCCCCACTCTCCATGTGGTCTTCGAACTGACTGCGGGGACATGCCTGGTGCCCTGACACCCCACCACTGGTTTCCCCACACTGCCCTCTTGCTCATGCCAGACCTCTGGCCAGAGAGACGAAGCCACATACGATGGGAGGACAACTGCTGAGGGTCTACTCCGACTCTTCAAAATGAAGTAATGGATACAAATGCAGCCTTGATAAGTAGACATTGCTTTGTCTGGGCCACCGGCTCCCATCAGCATCCAAAATCGAACAGTAACCCAGTTCAAACGCCAACCGCCTGACGAACATGCCCTACATTTTCCACATTCCCTCATTCCAGGAAAATGACTGTGGGTCATGAGAAAGAGCACCTCTGATGTTGGGGAACACATGAGAGCCCAGCCATCCCACACAAACGTTCTTTCAGTTAAAGGATTAACCAACCTGTACAAATAAACCACGAGGGAAAGTGCCCCGGGAGAGCTTAGGCTCTCTCCTTTGTCTGAGGCTCATCCTTGGGTCAGAAATGCAAATACTGCCGGAGTAACTGCTCAACAGCTCAACGTTCCCTGTGCTTGAGCAACTGTACGCCATTTCCACCTGGTGTCTTTGCAATGCTGAGTGATTTTTGATGACTAGGGGGGAAAACGAAAACTGCTTATTTGGCTCATAATCATACCACTCAGTGTATGATGACTCTCACTTGAGTCAGAGAAATACCCGGAAAGTATACTCGGGAAACAGATAATACCGTGTAGTGTTTTCTAAGCATTTCTATCTCTCTGACGCTTGACTGCATTGAAGACAAGTTACCTAAAGTATATCATGTCAATAAAGCGACTTACAGCATGTAAATTTGACAGACTCAAGTATCAACTGCAAACTTTGAAAAGAGATGTATTTTTATTCAGTCCCATAGTGCAAACTTGATGCAGTTAACATTCTAGTGAAGTCTAGAGCAGAAATACATGCTCTGTATCTACTTGGATCATTTTTAAAGACAGGCAGCGGAGAACACAGAGTCTATTTCACTGCAATACACAAGTTCCGGGTCCAATTGCTTACACAGCAGTAGGTAACATGTTTCTGCAACACACCCCGCATTATAAAAGATCCCTCCACATTATAAAAGTGGTGCTGAGGGAAGAGGAGAAATAGGTGGGTCTTAAATCTCTGGGGCTTGCAAAGCTAAGGTCGCTCACACAGCCTGGCTGCTTCTGACATGGCCACGCCGGGGGGGGGGGGG
>ML111784.1:33788-82718 GCA_003697995.1 Taxidea taxus jeffersonii
AAAAAAAAAAAAAAAGAACTTGACCTAAGTCTCATGCCTTATACAAAAATGAATTCAAAATGGACCATGGACAAGGATGTGGAAAAAGGAGAACCCTCTTATACTGTTGGTGGGAACGCAAACTGGTACAGCCACTCTGGAAAACAGTATGGAGGTTCCTCAGAAAGTTAAAAAAAACAGAGCTACCCTACGATCCAGTAATCGCATTACTGGGTATTTATCCAGAGGACACAAAAATATGGATTTGATGGGACACATGCATCCCAATGTTTATCAACAATAGCCAAACTACAGAAAGAGTCCAAATGTCTATTGACTGATGAATGGATAAAGAAGATGTAGTGTATACATGCAATGGCATATTACTCAGCCATCAAAAAAGATGAAATCTTACCATTTGCAACAATGTGGATGGAACCAGAGAGTATTATACTAGGCGAAAATGTTAGAGAAAGACAAATACCATACGATTTCACTTATATGTGGAATTTAACAAAGAAGACAGACGAACATATGGGAAGGGGAAAAATAAAAAATGAGAGAGGGAAACAAACCATAAGGGACTCTTTTTTTTTAAGATTTTTATTTATTTATTTGACAGAGAGAGCGAGAGACACAAGCAGGCAGAGCAGTAGAGGGAGAAGCAGGCTCCCCAGTGAGCAGGGTGTCTGATGTGGGGCTCGATCCCAGGACCCTGAGATCATGACCTGAGCTGAAGGCAGTTGCTTAACCAACTGAGCCACCCAGGCACCCCACCATAAGGGACTCTTAACAACAGAGAACAAACTAGGGTTACTGGAGGGGAGGTAGGTGGGGGATGGGTTAAATGGGGGATGGGTATCAAGGAGGGCACTTGTGATGAGCACTGGAGGTTGTATGTAAGTAATGAATCACTGAATTCTATTCCTGAGACCAATACTGCACTGTATATTAACTAGAATTATAAAAAGATGGACCAGGGATTTAAATGTAAAACATAAAACATAAAACATTTTTTAAAATAGAAGAAAATATTCAGAATCTAGGGCTAGGCAAAGAGCATACCATAAAAGGAAGCATTTATAAACTGAACTTCATCAAAATTAAAAACATTTGCCAGGAGGGAAAGACCCCACTGAAAGGATAAAAGACGGGCTTGGAGTGAGAGAAAATATTTGCAAATCATATATTCAACAAAGGACTAGTATCTAGAATACAGAACAAACTCTGAAAACTCAACAGTAGTTAAAAAAAACAAACAAGCAAGCAATCCAATTAGACAATGGGCAAAAAATGTCAAGAGGCATTTCACCAAAGAGGAACCACACATGGCAAATATCATAGGAAAGTATGTCCAACATCATTAGCCATTAGGGAAATGCAAATGAAAGCCACAATGAGGGGTGCCTGGCTGGCTGTCAGTGGAGCATGTGACTCTTGATCTCGGGGTTGTAAGTTCGAGGCCCCTGTTGGGGGCAGAGATAACTTAAAAATTAAATCTTAAAAGTAATATTAATAAAACCACAATGAGGTATCCCTTATCCGAACAGCTAAAATAAAAAACAGCACCAACACCAAATGCTGGTGAGGATGCTGAGAAACTGGAGCACTCTCTCACTGCTGGGAGCAATGTCAAATGGTATGGCCACTCTGGAAAACAGTTTGGCACTTTCTTAAAAAACAAAACAAAATAACACAAAACAAAAAAAACCTAAATATGCAACTGTGATACTACCCAGGAAATGACATCCCAGGCATTTGTCCCAGAGAAATGAAGATTTACATTCCCACAAAAACCTGCACACCAATGTTCACAGCGACTCCATTTGTAAAAGCCCCAAACTGGAAAAAAATAACGGATGTCCCACATCTAGCGAATGGGTAAATGACTACATACTAGGGCTCATGTGTGTCTTGCAACATCTCTGGAGAATGCTGCAGAGTGAAGAAAGTCGATCCCAAAAGGTGACATAGCAAATGAGTCCATTTATATAAAGTCTTGGAATGACCAAATTATCAAAATGGAAAACACAGTAGTTGTGGGGATAGAGATGGAATGGGGACATCAGGGAAGCTGGTGTGGGCATAAAAGGCCACTGTGAGGGATCCTTGTGGTGATAGAATTGTTCTCACAGCTTGACAGACTAGTTCTGGCACCATCCTAGAGCTTACCACCTGGGGAAACGGGGTAAAGGGTACGTGAGACCTCCTGTTAACTATTTCTTACAACTGCCTAGGAGTTTACAAGGATCTCAAAACAAAAGGTTTAATTACAAACAAATAATACTATACTAAAAATACTATACTAAGAAGTGTATATGGTGTATTTTCAATTTCTTATGAAAAATGAGCTGTATCTCTGGGACGTTAACATAATGGAAACTTTCTCTCTCTACTTTTCGAACATTCTCTAGCCAACATGTAACGGTTTAATCATATGAAAATGTTTGTTCAGAGGTCAGAAAAGTGTTATAGAAGTCTTTGAGGAGGAAGTGGCATTTCTGGGACAATCTTAAAGAATGGGCCCCATTTCAACAGATAAAAGAGGCATCTTGGAACAGCCCTGGGGAAAGAATGGCAGACATCATGGAACAAAATAGGAGGGAGAGGGCCATAGGAGGCCCCCATGGGAGTGAGTGGTAAGACAGGCTGGGAGGCCTGTACTCACTGTCTTCAAAGGTAAATTTTGCTGTCCTTCTTCCTGTAATTTTCTCTGTAGAGATGAAAGAAGCAGCTTAATAAGTCCTTCTAAAAGCAGAAATTAATTTTATATGGAAGCATTAATGGGTCAAAGAAAGACACAGGTGCTCTTTCTCACCAACACACTGAAGCAGGGAGCCTAGAGCTGCTCTCTTTCCTCCAGCAGCTTCCCCTGAAGACCACAATCAAGATGGCCCCACGAGTGCTTACCTCCTGCCCTGACCTAGGAACCCACCTCTTCCTCCTGGACCTTCAGAGAAGGGAGAGGGCAGGGCTAGAGATAAAGTCCTAAGGAAAGAAGGAGTGGAGGAGGGTTTCTGGAAGTCAGGAGACCTGGGGTAGCCACCATTCACAACCTACCCAGACCCTGGCTTCCTCGTGTAGGTGATGGGGAGTTCAGCTAACTCAGCTCCAAGATTCTTCTGGCTCTGATGCTCTGTTGGCCTGAGGTCCCCAGGCCTGGGTCTGGCCATGTTTGCCAGATCCCAGGAGAGCCACCAAACTCAGTTACTCCTTCCAAAGTCCTGCCTGTGTCTTCACCACCATTTTCTTTCTTTTCCAACCTAACCCCCACACTACATGGAAGTAACATAGTCCTCTGACAACAAAACTTAACAAAAAAACACAACCCAAGAAATGAAAGCATTTCAAAGACTTGAACCTGGGAAAGCCACCCATTGCTCTTGGAGTCACCACCACAGCTCACCACAAAGAAGCAAATGCGACTGCCCAGGGAGAGCACCAGACAGTCCCCATGGAAGACAGCACGTGGACCATTGCAAAGTGGGTCACAGGACTTTTACTGGCCTTCTAGAAGACCTCAGTATGATTCTGTCTTGACTTTGACAAGAAATCGCTCCAAGGGAACCTGTTCTGAGTGACCAGAACAGACTGTGATAGGCTCTCCCTGTGCCTTTCCAGTAACAGCATGAAATTAGCCATTAGTACTATTTATCATTGTTTAACTGAACATACAACCCCCTTCTTCCCAGACACCCAAACTGTTCCATTTACAGCTTAAGCATTCAAAATTATTTATGCCAAATCTTCCTACAGTTGCTGGCCTCTTCCTAATCCTTCCCAGCCTGTGAAATCTGGATTTTCTGGCCTGGTATTTATTCTCTCGGTTGAGGGGGCTCTATTCTAATTCCATCCCTGCCTACTGGTCTGATGAGAACCTACAAAGAGCCATTTCCCTCTAGACCCCTGCGCAGACACTGCATGTATATGAACACACACAGATACATACACAGATATACATGTGTGCATACACACACACACACACACACACACACACACAACCAGACTGCACTTGTGTTTTAGTGTTTGGGAAGAAGACTTAACCAGACACCCTGATTCTTCCTGTTCCCACTCTCATCCCATTTCACCTGATTATGAACCCAGCAGGCCAGCTAACTGGGATATCACTCAGGGCACTGCATTTCTCCCCACTTCCTGTTCTCTAGTTAGAGTCACCCTGCCCCCAGTTCCCAACTCATGAGATCAGCAAATGGAACCAGATGTTACTTATTCCTCCTGAGGTATCTTGGAGAGCCTGCCAAGCTAACACAAAGAATGCCTGCCTGGACTCTTCATGCCCTGCCAGCCCGCAGTCCACCATTGACTGGGCCAGGAGCGAGGCCCCGACTGACTCCACAGCAGCTGCCAACAACCCAACAAACTGGTTGGTGTCCAAGGAGATGCCCTGGCATGAGGACTCGGCCCAAAGATGCTTTGCACTGGCTCACTCAAGCATATCTTTTTCTTATGGGGAGGACCATAAAGTCTGGAGACATAGATAATGTTTTATTAAACTACAGCATAATAGCAATAAACCATTTATTATGTTCGTATACCTATGCTTCCAGACTTTATGGCCGTCTGAGAGTTTAAATGCAATGACACACAGAGAAAACTCCTCACCCACTGGTTGAGGAAAAGGCAGAAAGACTAGGTATTAGTCTGTTCAGGCTGCTCTCAAATACTGTGGACTGGGTGGTTTAAAGGACACGTATTTATTTCTCACAGCCCTGAAGGCTGGGAAAGCTAAGATTGCGGTGCTGGCAGACTGGGTGTCTAGTGAGAACCCACTTCTGGGTTCACAGACGGCCATCTTCTCACTGTGTCCTCACTTGGTGGAAGGGGCAAGGGAGCTCTAGGGTCTCCTTGAAAAGGGCACTAATCCCATCCACAAGGGCTCCACCTTCATAATCCAACTACTTCCTGAAGGATCCACCTCCTCATTCTATCCTATTAGGAATTAGGATTTAACTAACAAATTGGCAGTAGGTTGGGGATATAAACATTCAGTCTGTAGCAAGTACCTACAGAGAATATAAGTAGAAGCCATGATGTAACAGAATCCATGAGTTAAAAAAAAAAAAATCCCTGGGGCAAATGGGAACTGGTGAGTAGCAGGGTAGGAGTAAATGAACAGAGAGAGGCAGAGACAAAAGTGCTGAGCCATGAAAAGGAAGACCGCGGGGGTTACTCATGGCACTCCAGAGTGCTACTAGAAAGCTTCTGCTAAAACTGAAGGGTCACATCCTGTTTTGGCAACACAGCACACTGAGCTATCTTGAGCCTTCCCCCCCAACAAACAACTAGAAATGCTAAAGAAAATATAAAAAGCAGAAATTTATACACAGCTGACTGACACAGTCACTAAAGGAAAATTTCCTAGTATCAGAAATGCATTAGGGATTAAAGGGGTAGAGGGCAGGAGGGAATGGTGGCAGCTCTCTTACCCAGAAATAGGCACTCTAGACAGGGAGAAGAATCGTTGATTAATGCCCCCAGACAACCCATTAAAGGGACAAACACCATTGAAAGTAAACTAAAAATCACTTGGGGAGGGGGGGAATAATAACCTTCTGCTCATGACACTGGGCGGTGACAAAAAAAAATCTCCTTGGAAGTATAAAAATATTTAGATGTATGCCACATATAAGTCTGATAACCAATTGACACAACCCCTTTGGTACACAACTCCATGAGCCCAAAAGTAACAAGTGTATTTGGACCAATAATGCTCTCAGGCATTTGGAAAAGACCAAGGCAAAAATCACACCAAGTGGATTTCCCACTAAGAAATGAGCTCATCTTAAAGCTCATAAAAAATCCACTTTAGGTGAGAGACAACAGATCTGAAAAACAGAGGGATTGGTAACACCCAAGAAATCAAGAAAATGGAACAAACTGAAAGAGGCCGTGACTTAAAAATGTTTCAAAATTTAAGGAAGAAATAACATATAGTAAGGGAAAAAAGAAATTTATGAAACAGAACAAGTAAATTTTAAAATTCATTTCATTGAAATGAAAATTTAGTGGATGAAGAAAAGAATAATTCTTTTGTGAAGACAGGAATTCATAACTTGGACAAAAAAATGAAGTAATTGTTCAAAATAAAGCACAGTGGGGCACCTGGTTGGCTCAGTCAGTTGAGCATCCAACTCTTGGTTTCAGCTCAGGTCATGATCTCATGTCCTGGGACTGAGCTGTACCTTTGACTCTGCTCAGCAGGAGGTCTGTTTGAGATTTTCTCCCTCTACCCCTCCCTCCCCACTCTCTCCTGTGAACAAGCATGCATGCACATGCATGCACTCTCTCTCTAAAATAAGTAAATAAATAAATCATATATATATATGTATATATATACATATGTATATGTATGTATATATACATATGTATATGTATGTATATATATGTATATATATACATATGTATATGTATGTATATATATAAACAAGATAAGAATAATTAAAAAAAAAAAAGGACAGTGGACAGTTAGGTGAGATGGTGGGTGGAATAAGAATGGCCAGCACAAGTTCCTACATAAAACTAACAGGAATTCTAGAAGTGATACAGAAAATGGGAGAAGAAACACTATTTAAAGACATAATTTCCCTACTGAATGTTATTCAAAGAGTGAGAATTTTCCAGATTTCATGAAAGACATAAACAGACTGACAATTAGTGTTGCCTAAAGTATAAAAATAAATCTAGACACATCTGGTTGAAACTACAGAATACCAAACACAAAAAGCATAAAAGTAACCAGGAAGTAAAGAGAGATCATCTACAAAAATGAGAATTATTTGACAGCAGACCTCTTGACAGCAAAATACAGCCAGAAGATAATAAAAAATACTATCTTCAAAATGTTAGGATCCTACGCCCAACTAAATACGTTTCAAGACAGAGGATGACATAAAAGCATTTTTAGACAATACCATTTACTGAAAGAAAACACTCAAGGACATGTTAATGGATCAGCAAGAAGAAAACTGAACTCAGAAGGAGGGAGTAACACTCAAAGAGCAATAATAACAGATTGAAAAATATGTAAATGAATCTAAATAAGCATTAACTGTTAAATTAGCCAACTTTTGGGGGGGATCATTTTAAAAAGATAAAACTAAAATGATACTACATAGTAATAGTATGAAACACAAGAGCTGACTGGAGCGGAAGCTTTCTAAGATGCTTAATATTATCAAGGAGAAGAATGGGGATAATGATTAGTTTTAGATGCTAAGTCAAACAGGCATGTTAAATATGTAAGAGTAATTTTTAAAACAGTAATACAAGTTCCTAGTCAAGCAAAAGAATGTGAGAATTGAAAACTCAATCAATCAAAGAGAAATCAACATAAAAAAATAGAAAAAAGAAATGAAGGAAAGGCTTGGAATTTACAAACATAAAATACAATGACAGAAATAAATTCAAACACATCAACAACCATAATAAATGTAAATGGATTAAATTAATAAGTTTTTGTTAAAAAAAATAGTATCAGATTCCATTTCTAAAAAGAGAACTATAGACCAGTCACAAGAAATACATCTAAAACACAATGACACGGAAAAATGGAAAGTAATGGAAGCACAAAAAAGTTATACCAGGCAAATTAAAAAAAAAAAAAAAAAGAATACATTAGAATAAAGAGGTCATTATCAAAAGATAAAGGGAACAATTCATCAAAAAACAGTTCTAAAAAAACAGTTCTAAATCTGTATGCATTTATATTAAAAATATATAAGCAAAACTGACAAATTACAAAGAAATATAAATACAAAACTATAACAGGTGATTTTAACATACCTTTATCCGAAATAGATCTATTTAGCAGACAAAATAAAGCTATAAAGGATATAAAAAATTTGAACAACACAATTAACAAATGATCTAAAAAAACTTTCCAAATTGTTGCCATCCACTAATGGACTATAAATCAAATGTATAACTACCCTTTAAAAAACAGAACTGAGGGACGCCTGGGTGGCTCAGTTGGTTAAGCGGCTGCCTTCGGCTCAGGTCATGATCCCACCGTCCTGGGATCAAGTCCTGCATCGGGCTCCTTGCTCGGCAGGGAGCCTGCTTCTCCCTCTGCCTCTGCTTGCCTCTCTGTCTGCCTGTGCTTGCGTGCGCTCTCTCTCTCTAACTAATAAATAAATAAAATCTTTAAAAAATTTTTTTAAAAAAATTAAAAAAAAAAAAACAGAACTGAGGGGCACCTGGGTGGCTCAGTGGGTTAAAGCCTCTGCCTTCGGCTCAGGTCATGGTATCAGGGTCCTGGGATCAAGCCCCACATCAGGCTCTCTGCTCAGCGGGGAGCCTGCTTCCCTGTCACTCTCTGCCTACTTGTGATCTCTGTCTCTGTTAAATAAATAAATAAAATCTTTAAAAAAATACATTTTAAAAATACCAGCCCCTCTCTCGCTTTCAAATATATAAATAAACAATCTTAGAAAGAAAGAAAGGAAAGCAAAGCAAACAAAAGAAGAAAATTCCTAAGACTGCAAAAGCAGGAGGGCAGAATGTGAAGGCAATCTCAGCGCCAGCAGGAAGAGAGGTCAGGGTACCTGCCAGTGCTCCCGCCGGAGGGACCAGCAGGACGGCAGCACCGTGGACACAAATGGGAAAGACAGGTAAGAGTCAGGTGGGACTGAGGGTGACAAGTCTGATTCTGGACTCTCTGAGTGTGAAGTGCTAGGGCAAATCCGTCTGGCAGAAGCCCATTTGGGCCACCGCACGGACAGTGTGCAGCCCCAGGAGAGGAGCCCCTGCGGCAGCAGCTATGGAGCCCAAGAGGCACGGCGACGCCCTGTCTAACTGTACTCCCAGGCTGAGGGGGACACGGTCGTCTGCAGCTACTTCCGTCATTCAGAGACACAGGTGACGCACGAACTCCCCTTGCCTTTTCCGGAACGTGACTCACGCGCTTACGAAACTTCAGAGGTGAAACGATAACGAGCCGGACTCAAAACAGAGAAAACAGTACAGTCCCCCTGGAGCAAAGCTCATAGCTCCTTCCCTTCCGGCTTTAGTAAAGAGAATCCATTCACGGAGCCCACAGCTAGCACTTTCCAGTAAGTATCTCCTCTACCACCTCTGAACCTCAGGTCACCTGGTTCCATCGTTCTCCGCTTCCTGCACAGTCTAGAACATCTACCTTCTGCAGACTCTGGTCAGTTTGAGGGTTTCTTTAGAATCATGAGGTTTGGGGCCAAGACGCCATCCACTAGCTGGACTGCAGCTCTCCCGGTAAAATACCGACTACAGCCCAGCCGGGCAATGCCTTCGGGGGACTCTAACCCTTACAGGCAGGGAGGGGCCGGCCTGCCACCTCCTCTGTGTACATCCAGCCTCAGCCAACATCACCATTCTCTGAAGATCCCTGCCTCACCCCTGCCCGGCGTTGAATGGCAGTAATCATTTCTCTCCCTGAGAAGCTATTTGTGGCCTGATGCCAAGTCCCACACAAATCCAGCTCCGTGGGGGCAAGAGAAACTGCTTCAAATCTATTTATTTACTTACTTATATGTACAAATAATTTAAATATTTATATGTAGGCATTCACACATATAACATCTATAAAATAGACTCCTAAGATGTTTTCTGCACCCTCAAGGTCGGGCTCAAACTGGAAATCCTGAGGAAAGAAACCATTATGGCAGACCTTCTAGCAGACTTAGAGTAAAAGGGAAAGAAGGAAGTAAAAGACAGGGAACTCTTAGTGCGGAGGTAAGAGACTCAACAAGGAGAGGAGAAATCCCCCCAGGCCCCTGGGGTAAGTACACACCTAAGTTAAGGAGCAAGGGTTACCCACGATGAAAGAACGTCCTCAGACTCTACCTTGTGCTCTGTGAAGCTCGCCAAGTCCCCAGGCGAGCTGTGGTCACCACAGCTCCACCTTCTCGCCCTCCACTCACTCCCTCACCCTGCGCGTCTCCGACGACACCCAAGTGCCAGGCACTGCTCTAGGCACGGAGATCCCACGGTGAACTACACAGACACACCCTCTTCCCACAGAGCTCAAGTCCTGGAGGCACATCAGTGAAGGCAACAAAGAAATAAAACCCATGGCATTAAAAAAAAAAAACAAAAAAAAAAAACCATGGCATTGTCAGACAAGTGCTGGCAACATATAAGTGAGTCACCAAAATCCGCAGCATGTCAGATGGAAGGCAGATAGGGATGGCGGGGGTGGGGGGAAAGCAGGGACAACTGGGAACACGCACGTGTGCGGGGCCAGGTGGCTAAAGTGGGATGTGTGGGGCCAGGTGGCTAAAGTGGGATGTCAGCAGAGACCTGAAGGCAAGGGACTGAGCCCCAAGGCTATGGATCTCTGGACAAAGGATGTTGGCCGCCCCGCCAACCTCAAGGAACAACAAAGCACCTGAATGGCTCTTGGGCGGAGAGGGGGGCGGGGTGTGGAGCCAGCAACACCAGCTCCTTTGCTGTGATTTACTTGTCTTGCTAGCCCCGTGTCAAACTGAGCTGTAAACATCTTGAGAGCAGAGCCTGCGCTGCCATACTCACACCTGCCTCCCCAGGGCATGGTACAGAGCCTGAATCAAGTGTGGGCAGACGGACAGCTGGATGGATGAGGAACAACTGGGTGACTTGGGAAACTTGTCCGAAGGGAACATGCACTAAGTGAGGCTGTTAGCAGGTAATAATGCTGGCTTTAGCCATCACTGTAAAGTCTTTACCAACCGTTTCTAACTCCAACAACATGCAGGCTATTTTCTAAGAAAATACACGGCTTTAATCTTATAATGGAAGTAACAACAAAACAGCATTTGCATTACTGTATGCAAAGGGAAATATATATATACATATATACATATTTGTATTCATTTCCTTGACCGCTTTGCTAGAACACATTCACTCCCTAAAATAAAAAGAAAAACCCTGTATTTAAACCATGTTGCCTAAATAATAGATACAGGTGGCATATACAGATTATTTATTCACACAGCTTAATAAACAACCAGAACACATTTTCCAGCTCATTGGAAGAGGAGACTCGAGGAAAAAGCTACTGCTTAATTTTGTATTCCAGTAATAATATTCTCCATTTGGACCCATAAAAGGAATTAATGGCCAGCTCATCTGAATGGAAATGATAAAAAAGTAGTTTTAGACCACAGTTCACCAAGCCCTTTCTGTAGAGGGTCAGACACAAAATATTTTAGGCTTTGGAAGCAACATATAGTCTTTGTCACATAATCTTCTTTGCTTTTTTAGATTTATTTTTGTATGGTTGTTGTTGTTTTACAATGCTACAAAAAATGGAAAAGCCGTTCTTAGTTTCTGGGCCCTACAAACAAACCAGAGTTTAGCAAATGGGACCCTTGGAGTCCCAAGCCCCTAAAATTAAACCCAAGAAAGAAATCCCCGTACATCTTGGGATTACCTCTTTCAGTCTCTCCAGCTCATTCTGGAGGGCTTGTTTGGATATCTCCACTTCGATCATCTGCTGTCGGAGACTTTCATTTTCATCCTCAGCTTTAGCACGCTTTTCCTCCACGGTTTCAAGTTCATGGTGCAATCGGACAGATACATCTTTGGCTACCTGTAGTGACCCACGGAGACAGTCATCAGGACATGACGCTTGCTGTGTGCTAAGGGCACATTCAAACAACTTCAGAGGCAGAATCATGAAGTGATATGATATTGCTGTAAAGGGCAAAGACCCTGGCAATATTAACAAGCCTATCTTTAAAGGAGAAGGGTATTCGTTTTAAATATGAAATCTACATTATAAGCAAGGATATGACCTTTATCTGGATTAAGAGGTTACTGTGGATAGCTCTACCTCGTTATAGAGTACCACCAAGAATGCCAATTCTGCTCACGCACACTGCTTTAATGATAAATTAGAAATAACAGTAACAATAACAATAAACATGGATCAATAAACATTTCTGTTCCTAAGGCAATACTAAAACTCCTTGCTAAAAAAAAAACGAGATAATCCTGTAAAATAATGTAGTCAGGTTTTAACTTGTCTACTATAGTAAAATATCTGAATGTTAAAAGCAATTAAATGTTTTTACCTTCTAAAGGGAAACAAGGAAAGAGATTTTGCAAGAGAAATATAAATTACCCTTATATCCCCCGAATGACGTTTTGTTAGTGGTTTATAGATTTGACAGAATTACAAAGATTCTTTTCCCGTTATCATAATGAAAGGCGAAATGAGATTTCATAAGTACTCCCATAATAAGGAGGACATTATGCATAATTCATCTCTTGATAAATGATTTGATAATCGGAGCACAAGAGAAGCCATGCTACCCACGGAGATAGCACATGGTATAATGTCTGGAATTTCTTCACCTCATTCCCACCTCTACCAGTGGTTTTCAAAAACACCTTAGGCAATTAGCTTTAGACAATTAGTTACGGTCCCATTTCTCTTTCAGTTAAATCAAAACACCATCCTTGGGTTATGGTCATTTCAAGTATCCTGCCTTCCAGAAACTTAAGTAACGATAAAAACATTAAATGATTAGAATCAACCTCTATGAGAGGTCTTTGACTATCACTGAACTGATCATCAATAGATTTTTTTTAAGTAGTCTAGATTTTTAGAAGGCATTTCTGTACAATTCTCCACAACTGTCAGACCAAGTGGCAGATATCTTTTTTAAATTTATTTTTAATTATTCATTTATTTTTTTAAGAAGATTTTATTTATTTATTTGAGATAGAGAGCCAGAGAGAAAGAGCACATGCAGGGGGAGGCACAGAGGGAGAGGGAGGAGCAGACTCCCCACTGGGCAGGGTGCCCAAGGCGGGGCTCCATCCCAGAACCCCGGGATCATGACCTGAGCTGAAGGCAGACGCTTAACTGACTGAGCCACCCAGGAGCCCCAATTCTCTCTTTTCTTTTAAATTGTAGATCCCTTACTACGATTTGTTTTCTTTTCCTTAGGTTTTAAGATTCCAGTTCATGGGACAGGTTTAAAATCTTGGAATGTCAAAGCCATATGACTACCCATACCCTATACACCACCAGGCACATGGAGAATGTGTATGCTAAAATCTGCTGAGAGAGAGAGAGAACTACCACCAGAACGGCAGGACTGGGTGTGTATGTGGGGCCCAAGGGCTGCCGGTCCCCAAACCTGCAACCCCCACCCGCCCTCAACCCTGGCTCCTGCCGCCCCTTCTGGGGCCCCCTAACAAGTGCCCCCTATCAGCAACGCTCACTCACCTTTAAGTCCTGCTCCAGACTCCGGATGAGCTCGCCATCCACCTGACCAGTCTCAGCCACTTTCAGGCTCTTCTGCTCGGCTTTCCTGAGGCGGTACTGCAGGATTCGGCAGTTTTTGTGGGCGCGGTCCAGCTCCCGCCGAAGCTCCTGCAGCTGGTAAACATCTTCCTCTAAGTAACTGTCTCTCATCTCTTCCATCTCAGCACGGAGTTCATCCAGCTCGTCCTACACAAGCCAGACGGAACAGATGTATAAGCCAGGTCCAACCGGACAAGGATGGGGTCCCCGTCCACTGGGCAATACTGGATGTTAACAACCTGTGTGCTTACCCCGCGGCGGGCGGGCGGGCGGGCGCACCTGTGTGACAGGACACAGGGATCTCTGGGGAGAGTCACACAAGACAATATCTTCATATGTCTGTTCAAATCTCATGGGTCCAGAAACTCAAAACCAGGACAGATTATCCATTGTGGCCTCCCGACATTGATTCCCCTCCCAATTTCTTACATAATCAGAATCATAGATGAAGTCAACTCTGAAGATAACTGAAACTTTAGATTCAAACCAAACTCTGACCTAAACCTTATCTCCAGGGCATAGTCTTGGGACGAAGAGGAGGGGCACAGAGCCCCGTCTTTGAAGGACATAAACCTCAGTGCAATCATAACAACGGCCCTGGAATTATGACACACCTGCAAAAATGTCCCTAAAATGTGGTTCCACCATACACGTCTCAGCACTGACTATGTGACTCACGATTCCAAAGATATAACTTTTGCATTATGTCAAATCCACGTTGGGTTTGGTTTTTTTCCATTCACTTGGCCTTCATTTCCCATCTCCACTTTACTCTGGCAACAGCATGAAGACATTGTGGGTACAGGAAAACCCAGCACTTATTCCCTGCTCCCCACCCCCTGCCCTCCTATTCCACGGCCAGACCAGTGCCGTCAGCCCAACAGCAACATACGTGTGGGGCACTCTCTCCCCGGTGGCTGCACACCACAGCTAGTCTCTGCCTTCGTCCATGCCCAGGGAGCAGGTGCACACACAGGTGAGTCAAGCTTCCCCTTTAGCCAATTCTCCACCCAGAGTTATCCTTTACTGTGGAACACAGACCACACCCCTCAGGCCTTCCGGGGGGCTTCCCACTGCCCTGAGGAAATTCTTCAGCCTCTGAGCTGCCCCCTTCTTCCCTGCAACACTGCAGGTCTCACAGGGTCTGGACTGCTGGAGGCCTTTCCACCTGTTCTCTCCTCTCCTTAAAACGTCCCTTCCCAACTCTTACAGAGCTGCTTGTTACATCATCTGGAAGGTACACACACAGCACCTTCCCTGACCACCCATCCCCCCAAAACCCCTGCTTCTAACTCTTCTTGCCTTGCTCTATTTTCTTCCCACCTCTTATCACTGACTACTAGTTCTTTGTGCTTTTTCCTATTCCTGTCTGTTGCCCATACTGAAATGTGAGCTCTGTGAGGGAAGACACTTCAAGGGACTTCTCCGAATTCATAGCACCCAGAGGGGTATGAACCACACAGTAGGCCCTCCATAAGTATTTGTGGGAGGAACACACATGAACATCGGTCAGTCCCGACAAAGGCCAAATTGTAAAGACGACCAAAATCAGACACAAATGCACCTTTGTTTTGTTCCAGTCTTGTAACCTAATTACCAAAAATTCTTCCCAAACCCACAGACGTGGCTGCAATATGCAAGACAGAAATCTATTGAAGTATTACAAAAGATTTTAACGAGGAGTAATTTGGAAGGTGGGAGCTTAAGAAAAGCATTCTATGAATTTTTTTTTAAGATTTTATTTATTTATTTGACACAGAGAGAGATCATAAGTAGGCAGAGAGAGAAGGGGAAGCAGGCTCCCTGCTGAGCAGAGAGCCGGATGCCGGCTGGATCCAAGGACCCTGAGATCATGACCTGAGTTGAAGGCAGAGGCTTAACCCACTGAGCCACCCAGGTGCCCTCTAGGAATTTTCTTGATTAGTTTGATCATTGATGGCTTAAATGTCTCCAGACTAGGATACACTCAGTCATTCCTTTGTGTTGTTCAATTAATATTGAGGGTGAAGGAAAAAACTCTCCATGATGTGGATACACTAAGTTGTCAGCTCTTGTCCTGCTATTCAGTTTGTCCCCGATTCTCTCCACTCTCACTAATCCTGTGTTTGTTCTTAAAAGCGGGGATTTGTTTGTAATAAAGAATAAGAGCTTCCTAACATCAAAGCCTCAGGCAGATAAGAAATTGACCAGAAGGGATTCTCCTGAAGAGTATGTTAACCTGGAAAAGTTTAAGTGTAACAAATAAATTGGGACTCCTTATGGAAAAGTACAAATTGGCACAGACAGGGTAAAGACAGTTGCCTAGCCAATCTCCGCCATATGTAGGGGTCTCCTGGAAAGAGCACACATGGAACTTCTCATTCCCCCAGATCCAGCCTGTAGCTTCTCCCCAATCTGTCCACACCACCCTAACCAAGAAAATGGCCTACTCAACTGCCCGTGACTCCAAACAGAGCCTGTCTGAACAGACTGCCAAAAGGAATGATGTTAAAGAAGAAAAGCTTGACCACGTCCCAATGGTATTGATAAAATTAATAAAGTGGTTTTCTCAACTTCTGAGTGTTCTCACAGAATTTCTATAGCAGTGGTCACAACCTCATTAAAAATATAAGATGTTCTTGTGTGTCTTAAGAAAAAGGTAAATCAGGGCAGCTGGGTGGCTTAGTGGGTTAAACCTCTGCCTCCGGCTCAGGTCATGGTCTCAGGGTACTGGGATCCAGCCCCGCATCAGGCTCTCTGCTCAGCAGGGAGCCTGCTTCCCCCTCTCTCTCTGCCTACTTGTGATCTCTCTCTGTGTGCCTAATAAATAAATAAATAAATAAAATTGAAAAATTTTAAAGAAAAGAAAAAGGTAAATCTTAACATTGAAAAGTGTTGCAAAATATAAGCAAGTTTTTGTTTCTTTTATTTAAGATTTTATTTATTTATTTGACAGAGAGAGAGATCACAAGTAGGTAGAGAGGAAGGCAGAGAGAGGGGAAGAAGGCTCCCCACTGAGCAGAGAGCCTGATATGGGGCTCGATCCCAGGACCATGATGAGATCATGACCCGAGCTGAAGGCAGAGGCTTAACCCACGGAGCCACCCAGGCACCCCAGCAAGTTTTGTTTCTGGTCTGTCTTCCTTCATGGAGAGCTCTTCCTATATATCTTATTTCCAGTAGGAAAATTCACCGGGACTGGGAGTTCACAGACCAAGCGTGGAAGCCGACAGTCAGTTGAACATATGTGAACAGGGTGGACAGGCTGGGCTCTTCAGGGAATGGGAGAACACAGCTCTTTCAGGAAGGACCTTGCCAACATCAGCAAAGAATAAGTTGGCACATTGACACCTGATCCCGACACCAGGGCTGTGATGCCACTGTGTGGGAGCCATGGCCCTGACGTGCCCCAGGCTGGGGGAGACCAGCTGCAGACAGCAAGCTCTAACACAAGCCTTGTGGGCGTCAATCTTTTGGTAAAGATTAGAGAATTAGTCCTGAAGCTTCCAAATCAAGGTCAGGTTTCTCTCAAGTTCTATCTATGGATATGATGGGTCTGACTTCCAGGAAGAGCCTATTCTCTACACTTGCGTTAGAGTACAGTTAAAAGGCCATTGTTTCGTTGCGTAACTGATACGCAGTTCAATACAAGCAAGAATCATTTGTATGGGGGCGCCTGGGTGGCTCAGTGGGTTAAGCCTCTGCCTTCGGCTCAGGTCATGATCTCAGGATCCTGGGATGGAGCCCCACATCGGGCTCTCTGCTCAGCAGGGAGCCTGCTTCCCCCTCTCTCTCTTTGCCTGCCTCTCTGCCTACTTGTGATCTCTGTCAAATAAATAATAAAATCTTAAAAAAAAAAAAAGAATCACTTGTATGTATACATACAAATATACAGTAACTATGGCCATTATGTTCATGGAGGGAATGGTCTGTGATTGCTTTTCCTTCTAGAAAGCTTATCTATAAAAGCCAAGGTCATTAATGCCTAGAATTACCTGTTACTCAAACAAAAGTTTTCAAAGTGCGAAAACAGTCATAAGAAAACATTAGATACAACTTTCAGGTATAAAACTGTCCTCTAGCTTTCAGATTTTGTACCAGGAGGATGCTCATGGACTCAAATATCAAACAATGGTTATGTTCTATAGATGCGTAAACAACCACGCAAGCTAAAAGAGAAAGTGTGTAAGGGCTTGATGAACCCGCACCTCCAAATCATTCAGTAGGCCAGATGTAAACAGCTAACATTTTTGGGCATAAATAATCACCAACATTAGTTGCACTGAAAGGAAAATTAGGGACAGCCCATAACTGCATGTATTTGAATCATTGCCTTTATAACTCATATTTTATCTAAATTTGTAGAACAGTAGACATCTCATTCAGCACTTTACCTTCATTACTAACCCTATTCTCATCCTGCCAGGAACATATTACCCATTTCATAGACAAGAAAAGCAAACCCATGCTGGTTAGCATGTCCAAAGCCTCATAGCTAATAAGCAGAAGCTAGACTGCAAACCCAGGTGCTCTTCCCAGTAACTACTATAAATTATTTGCAACAACCAGGACAAATGAAACAATAATAAATCTTAAATCATGCTTTTAAAAGCCCACCCTAGATGTGACATAATAAAGCAAGTTAACATTTTTAGACCTTGACAACTGTCGATGTGTTAGCATATCCCTTATCTCAACTGGTCCTCAGAAAAACACCACAATATGCAGCAAAATTATTAATATCCCCATTTTAAAGATGAGACAATTGAGATTCTAAGCATTTAAATAGCTTTTCAACACCAATCTGCTGCAGAGATGGGACCAAGGCCAGTGTCTCAACTCTCTTCACAAAGCCTTGAAGAAAAGCAGTTTTCAGGTTCAGCGAAAAGAAATTACAAGAAAAGCAAATTATAAACCATGTCAGCTGGCAGCAGACATTTGAAAAGCAAAAACTGTGATTATTCCGATGAGGGTCATGATGGATGGTGATTTTCAAGCTACCACTACGTTAATTTTCGGACAGCACACTCTAATTTAGGCTGAGTTGTGTTAAAGAAACCTGAAAAATGTCTGCCGTTTAAATGTTTAAGAAAACCAAATCAAGCAGAACATATAATGTGTCTGGCAAATATAATTTAGACATATAGTAAGCAGATGGAGAAAACTGCTGTTGTTTTTTTATATGCAGAAACTAAGAAGACTTGTCCTTAATCAACAGTTTTATGTAAAATTAACACCAGGTCTGTTTGCGTACTTCACTGTTAGACCATTACTTCATTGAAAAGCTAATTTAGTTTTAATTAAATCTATTTTTCAAATTCTGTATATAAAATGAAACCTTGAAGGAGTGTGAGGCTCCCCAGCTACTCTCTTTTGCCTGCAGATAGCAGCTCGAGCCCTATTATATACATCAAATTATAGAAATAATGAGGTACCCTGTGTGCACTGGGGTAAACGAAGATTAAAACGAATTGTTTCAATGCCAAGCTCCGTGAAAACAGCTTTATCCACAAATAAAAAATAAAAAGGGAATCCACAGTATCTTAATTTCAGGGGTGCAAACTCTTGATCATACTGATAGTTGATGGAAATCTTAAATCTCCCTCAAGCAACCTGAAAATCAATAACTAGTTCTACATTAATATTTTAATAACCCTTCTTTAAATAGACCCCAATTTGGACAGGGGAGCAGTCATCTGGCTACTGTTGCAATAATTCCATCTTCTGGGAGTTACAGACAGAAACGATTGTCTGCTGTAATATACAAATAATCCACCTCATTTCCCTCCGGACAATGAAAATGTTCTCTGCACAGTCCCAGCTGTAGCGAAGAAGGCACAGGGGGCTGCTAACCATTGTTTACCAAGTGAGAGTTCACCCAGCAGCTGATGGGCTCTGTTTACCCTGGTCTACATGATCTCGCCATCTAAGACTATTCTAGCCACTCTTTTTGAGGGCTGAATAAAGAATGGGTGTGGAAAGTGGAATGTCAGGAAAGAATAGGAGTGCTGTCCACTTTAACCCTTCCAAAAGAAAGGCGGAGGAGAGGAGGAGGTCAACACTTCAGCTGTTCAGAATTGTGTATTCTGCTGGCCCGCTCCAGGCCAGAACTCAAAAGATTACTCAGGTGAGAAATAGAGTGGTCAGGCTGGATCAGTGGTCATACACTGCAACCTATAAAACCCCAAATGGCCCTATCCAATGCTCTCCCTTAGGAAATCCTTCCTCTCAAAGGATGGGATGTTGCCTGCCCAAGTAGCTAGTGGTGATTTTTGTCTGAAACAAAAAGAATTCTTATGAAATCACTGAGAAAGCAGAGGAAAAAAACAAAACAAAACAAAAAGCAGCCCTTCCCCCACACCAACCCGTGCCCATCTTGCAGGACACTGGGGCTTTGGAGGACATTATTTGGACACAAGCAGAGGGGGGCATGGTGAGCACATCACCAGGAATCTGAAGGGCATTTTCAAAACAGGCCAATAAGCTCAAAATGATTAAATCCTCCTGAAAAGCCAGTGGAAACGGAGGACATAATTAATATGTTCCCGATGAGCACTAAGGCTGGTCTGATGGGTCTCAGAGCACTCGAGCAAAACCCGGCAGTGCCAGGCAGGCTGGCAGGCAGGGAACACACTGGCAGCATTTCATAGATGCTCTCATCCCTAAGAAACATACCTGGGTTGGGTTTGAAAGAGAAGCAAAGGCCTTTGGACCACTGAACTCAACCGCTCACTAGAATGCATGAACACTTCCAAATATATTTAAGATCACCAGGGGTAAAGTGACAAGACTGCTTTTCTGACTGTGTTTCCATGCAAAAAGCCAGCCACCTGGACTGAATAATTGTGTGTTTTTCATCTAGCCACCTTGGTGCCCTTTGATGAAGGCAGAAGAGGAAGAGAAAGCAGAATCAGGGATGCCCCAGACATCTCCACACAGCTCAATCCAACATAATATACTTGTCTGATGACATCTATTTTAAAAAAATACAGCAGACCACCTAAAACTCAAGAGAATTCCACTTGAATTTTTCAGTCACTAAGACATCCCCCTGTGGCTTTGCAGGCCTTATGTATCTGCTGGATTACCTTTTGGTCATTCTAGCTCAGGAAGTGTGACCGCCTTGCACATTAATGGTGACAGAACTGACTTGGGAAAGAAGGTGACCTTTAACATGGTCACAATCCTCCAGAATACACCCAAGTAAAATTCCTGGGCCAAAGCTCTTCTTGTTAGGGAACATTTGGATAGAGGAATGCTCTGTCTAATCATGAGAGCTCTGTGCAACCTTCCCCAAGAAAGCAGTAGGTCAAGGATGCGCTTTTACTGACCATGAAAAAATGTACCAGTGCGCAATGAGAGCAATAAAAAGATAAGTTTTGATTTCGAATGTACACACTCTACAAGCCCTGTGCCAAGGCATGCTGCCCGCCTCTGCCCCTCGAGGTCACTTGTGATCACAGCCCCATTTTACACCAGTGGGCATGCCCACTGACCTTAATCTACCAGGACTGCTGTTTTCTCCCGAACCGAACGATTGTAACTTAAGCTCTTGTATCTGTGTGCAGACTTCTGGTTTCCTAGCTTCCCCCTGAGCTCCTCTACCTATTTCTCTCTCCTGCTGTCAAAGGACAGGCTGGGAGATGCACTCAGGCAGAGAGAATGGTTGGCTGTGACACTTTCTCCACAGGAACCAGCCAGCGAAATTTCCCACAAATTAAACATTGTCAGTGGGATTTATATGACCATCTGTACACAGGCTAGTGGAGAAGTGTTCATTATGGCCCTTTCACCTAAAATGAAAAGAGGCCCCCTAAGAAAGCTAAACATTGGGAACATTTCAAGCGAATAAAACAACACGAAAGCAAGTGGTATACACTGAGAGAGGCAGCCTTGCTGGGAACAGAAATGCAGCCTGGTGGGGGAGTGGGGGGGAGCTGCACCCCCTACTTGCTGTATGGCCTTGGGCGAGTCATTTAAGTTTTCTGGGCTTTCAGCCTTCTTGTCCATGAAATTGGGGGTTATGATAAAAATGACCACAGTTATACCCTATGTTGTTGTGAGGACTCGCTGAAATATCAAATATGCCGGATCAGATGCCAGGGTCAGACACCTAGCTCATTCGGAGAATCGACCAGCGTGAAAGGATAAAGCAAATAAACAGTTACCTAGGAATGAACTCTGAAATGACTATTGAGCTGCCTACCTTAAGATCAAAGACGCAATGGGAAACATCCTTTCTTTTATGGAACCCTCAGTTTCCTGTTGCTTAGTAGGTCATAATTTGGATAAACATCATTTAATCAGAAACACTGTGGGTCAGGAATCATGCTCAGAGCTGGCTCTGTAGCCCAACAAGATCATCTTTCTGGCCCTTAGGGAGTTTACATTTGCTGAAGATTACAAAAGTGCTGATTTCAAGATTTCAAGATACAACATCACCGGCCTTTCTCTGCAGCACCTTTCTTTGAAATTCATTCCGTTGTCTATTACATAAGAGTGGGAGACACCAGCAAATGTACCGCTTGAAACATCTTGCTCCAAACTCCCAATCTGTTCTCACCTCTCCTCCTCTGCCTCACTGCTTGCTACCTCTTTGCAGGCAAAACTACCACTGGGCTCAGCTGGGGTGAGCAGCTCCCGTAAGAGGCTGAGGTTTAGAATACTCGGCAGCGAACCTATTCCGATGACAGCTTGAACTGCACACTTCGCCACCTTAAATAAGCCTATGCCCTTGGTCCCACTGGCCAAAAACGGGGCCTCATTCGGGTAGGTTCAGCACTTGCTGAGAAAAAGTACAAATCATATAACCCAGATAAAGGAAAGCCATCCACTGGTTTGGGAGGAGATCTATATCAGAATTTTAACAGAAACATGAAAAGTTATACCACTGTGGCTATTTACTAACTTGAAGCTATAATAAAGCAGTTGCCCCCCATTCTATCCCCCTTATTTTCTCTCAAGTCACTTCAATTGTCTTGACCCCCCTTCTCCCCCGCCCATACATACACACTAAGCCCTCCATTCTGCAGGGCCAGCCTGCCCGCCTCCTGGGAGAAAAGGCAGAAGTCAGATTGAGGGCCCCAAAGCTAAGAAAACCGAAGGAGTTCTCTGCTAGCAGAACCTCACAAGAAATACTCAGAGAAATAAATCCATTTTTCCTCCTGGGAAGGGAAAAAAGAAAAAAGAAAAAGAAAAAGAAATACTCAGAGATCGGGCAACAGAGGTTGCAATTCCCTTGAAAGTGCTGGCGTGCAGGGGGAATTAAGTGGCCTCTTCTGACAAGCAAAGCCGGCTTGTGGATGCCTACAAAGGACTGGCGAACCAAGCCCACCAACCCCACAGTCCCCAACCTAGGGCACACTCATGGGACCCCTGAACTTAAGGTTTATCACTGAAAACTGGGAGGTGCCCCCACCCCGAGAAACAGAGGGGGCCTCACTTTGTACACTGCAGGAAAAGCACCTGATGCACCCCCCAGCCTGGCCCACAGCAGGCTCCCCAACCTACACACCCTTGCCCAGGCGGGGATCAGAGCTCCCCAGCTGAGGATAGCCAGATCCCACAGGTGAGAGTGGGCACATTTTGGCCGGGGGGGGGGGGGGGGGGGGGATGGTCAGCAGTGTATCCAAAATGTGATTCCAGCCACCTCTCCCCAGCATATCTACAGAGCCAAAGGCAAGAAGAAGCAAGACTAAGAAACAAGAAAAGCTAAGTGGGGTGAGGACCCGCCCAGACCCACAGGTCTTGCTGCTCCTTCCAGAAGTTTTAGCTTAAGTTCCCGAAGCCCAGTGTGTGTGTGTGGGGGGGGGGGGGGGGGGAAAGGGGGGAGGGAAAAAGGGGTTGTCGGGGCCGGGAATGTGGCGCGCGGGGGCCCCCCCCCCCCCCCCCCCGCACCCAGACCATTTGGGGTCGCCTCCGGGACACCTGAGGCCGAGCCAGCTGCTCACCTTAAGATAGTCGTTCTCCGAGCGCAGCTCCTCGATCTCCCGCAGCAGCTCCTCCTCCACTGCCGCCGCCGGTACCAGTCGGATTTGCTCGGCTGGGCCGGGCTCCTTGGGCATCCCGGGGACCATTCGCTCGAGTGGCGCGCACCCCCCGGCATCTTCTGCCACACCCATTCCCAAGGACCCCGCTGGGGCCCCGCCCGGGCTGCTCCGACCCCCGAGGCAGGTGCCCGCGGCAGGAGGCGCGGCGAGGAGCGTGGGGGGCTCGGGGCTGCTGGGCGGCGCCCCCCGAGCTGCCGGGCTCGTCGTGGGGGCTCCTCGCAGCGGTTCCCGGTCGCTGGAGCCCGTGCCAGACTCGGCGTCGCTGCTGGCTGCGGGGAGCAGGCGTTGCTCGTCGGACAGGGGTTCGGAGGGGCAGTCGGAGAGGTCAGAGCTGCTGTCGGTGTGGCTGATGCGCGAGCCGGGAGCAGGGGAGCCGGCCGAGGAGGTCACGGCGAGGATCACGGCGGGGATTGGAGCGGCGGGGACCGGGGGCCCAGTGGCACGGGCGGGGGGCACCCCGGAGCCGCGTTTGGCTTTGCGGCCCTTGGCAGCGGCGGACAGCGGCTCCGTCCCGAGCGGCGGCGGCGGCCTCCCTGCCCTGGGCAGCAGCTCCGCGGGCGCCGTGCGCGCCGCCCTCCTGAGGCCCGGAGCGGCCTTGGCGCCGCCCGCTGCCCTGGCCCCGGCGCCCGGCGGCGGCTTGTCCTTCGCGCCAGGAGCGCCGCCGCTGCGCCGAGAGAGGCGGCCGGGCGCGGCCAGGGTTCCCGGCGAGGACGGTGGTTTGCCCGAGAGGTTGGGCGAGCGTGGAGCGCCGGGCGCCGGGGCTCGGCCCGAGGAGGGAGCGGCCGGAGCCGGGCCGGACGCCGGGGGCCGGCCGTGCAGGTCCTTGAGGAAGGGTCTGGCGGGCGAGGGCGCACGGTGCAGCCGCCTACGCTCGGCCAGCGGGTGGAGGTGGTGGTGGCGGTGGTGCTGGCCGGGCGGCAGCGGCTTCGCGTCCGGGGCGCCACCGCCCGCGAGGCCGTTCAGCGTCTCCATGGCCGGGTCCCGGGCCGCGAGCAGCAGCTCGGGCGGCGGATGCTCCGGGCGGCGGCGGCGGCGGCGTGCAGCCTCCCCGCGCGCCCGCTCATCACTGTCCCCCAGCCCCGCCCGGTCTGCGCCCCGCGCTCCCGCGCCGCCGCCGTGCCCCGCGCACCCCTGGCCCCTAGGATCCCCGCGGGGCTGGCAGTCGCTGCCGTTCCGCTCTCCCCTCGCTGAGGTCAACACCGCTCGAGTTCACCCGGCACAGCAGCGCGGCGGCTCCGCGCGGCTCGCATCCCCTAGTCGCGGCGCTCCGGGCTCTCGGGTCTGCCGCCGCGGCCTCGCACACCCGCACTCGCCTGCTGGCGGCGCGCTCCCCGCTCCCGCGTCCGGCTCCCCGCCCACGGCAGCCCGGCTCCCCGCAGCTCCCGCCTGCTCCGGCGGAGAACTGCACGCGCGCTCCCCCGCCTCCCCGCGCCCTGCGCCCCGCCACCGCGTGCGCATGTCCCGCCTCCCGCCAGCCGGCGCCGGGGGTGGGGCGGGGCCTGCGCTTCCCCGACTCCCGCGCCTGCTGCGGCCCCCGCCCTTCTTCGCCCTGGGACCCTTCTCGCTTTTTGTGGCTCTCTGGACAGTGCCTTGAGCTGGGGAGGGGAGGAAGTGAGCAGGGATAAAGTGGGGTGGGAGGGAGGCGGGCCCTGACTCCTTGCGGTATACTGGAGGTCCGGGAGAAGTGAGCGGACCCCTCCCTAGTGTGTGCAGTGGGGTGCCCGCTCTCCCCCTGTTGTCGACCAGAGCTCCCCACAGACCCCTCCATCCAACCCCTGCCTCCTAGGGCCCCTTAGTTCCCTCCCCGCTGTCTTCTCACAGCTGTGCCTGTAGTCCCCACACTTCTTTAAGGATTAGCTGGTACCCGATGCAGCTATCACGTCAAAACCGGCACGGTGCTCCACAGTTGGCCCCCCCAGTGGCCTCCCGAGCTCAGAGAAGGAGGAGCTGCTGTAGAAATAGGAGAAGCAGCTCGCCAAGCTTGGGGTCAGAAAGGGAACTCACATTTATAGTTCCGGCTGGGAGCCAGGCACTGTTAGACACTCCATAGGCATTGTTTTATTTAATCCTCATAACAAGCCTGAATTGAAATTACTGTCTTCTTTAAGGATGAGGACACAGGCGCAGGGAGGTGAAGGGGGGTTGGGGCGGGCTTGGGCGGGGGGGTGGGGGGGGGGGGGGGTGGCTGAAATCACATCCAGTCTGTAGAATTCGTAGTCCTACGTGCTGTCCCCTCGGAGAACCATGGCAGTGAGTACCTGTTCTGCCACCTGAGAGTCTAACGTGGGCCAATGACCTTTTCAAGCCTCAGTTCCCCTGCCTGTATAATTAGAAAATACTGCTACGTAACTGCTGGGAGGATTAAATGGGCAGATGTGAGGACCACTGTGCAAACTGTAAAGTACTTTTCAAATATCCCTGGGTGCAGATTTTGGACGTTGGGTAATACTCAGAGGACTCAGGCCCAGCCTGTCCTCTAGACTTGGCTTTGCCAGGAGGCAAAGGGACAGGCAATAATTATGAGTTGCTGGGGTGAGCATTTGCCCCCCACCTGGGAAGACTGGCGTTTTCCTGGGGTGTAGTTGGGGGCCCAGGATTTACAGAGCAGGGGTTGTAGGTGGCAGAACCCTGGAGGGTGCATGTGACCAAATATCCTGTGGCTATTATCCTAAAGGCTGGAGGAGCCTTTGGAGAATGGTGAGTGTGGCTGATCTTATTTGCCTTGAAAGATCCCAGTGGCTGCAGCAGTGAGGAGAGAGAGACCCATGAGGGGAAGCAGTCAGTGGTGGCAACAAGCACAGGCCAGGGGTCTGTGGTAGTAGGGATCAAGAAAAGGGGACAGACTTGTAAAGCTACAAGGAAAAAGAGGCTCCAAGGTCTATGATCTTAACCACAAATTACCCTACTGAGCCACCTCCCTCAAAAAATACAGGATAAAATAATTTTTTTAAAAACCACTGTGAATCAGGAGAGTCGTACTTCCAGAAGACATCCTGTCTGCTTCTCCTTAGATGCCGGTAGTGATACTGAGCCATGCTCTATGGCTGAGCTCTGAGGGCACTGGGACCCCATCCTCTCTGCTGCTGTTCATGTTTTCTGTGAGTCATTTGTCTGACAATTCCTCTGAACGTGGAACAGCACACTCAAAATATAATCTGTACTGAGTCTCCTTTGACGCAATATCTAATAAGACCGCAGCCATATTTCATGGAGTATTTGAAGAAAAAGGACACTGGTAGGCAACAACACTGCCGCAGAAGGGAAAGGAGGACGTCAGTGCCCAGCCAGGGCTGGTGGGGGGAGCGGCGGAGAGTTGGGGCCGGGCAGCTACTTTCCCCTAGAGGGCGCTCCAACTCTCAGTTGGACCCATGTGATTTTAAAAGATTTTTTTGGTCCATCAAGTTAGTCTAAAGGTGTTAGGGGTTGCTATTTAAAGAGGGCTTAAGGTGTGTTTTTCCGGAAAACAGCAAAACCCCATGTGGATGTGCCTGTCTGAGTCCTTGAGTCCTGAGTCCTGAGACCCAGTCCTTGTGCTTCCCTGATGGTTCGTACAGAGGGGGAGCAACTGATGAGGGTTGGTTTTGTAGGTTCCTTGGTTTGCTGATTGGGTTTGGCTGGTAGAAACTGTAAAAAAGTGTAAAAGCAAGGGAGCGTAAAAGCAGGGGAGACACCAGAGTTATTACCTTCTCTGCCTCAAGTGGCTTCTTCAGAGTGGCCCGGTCTCCTTTGTGGACTGGCTTCTTGGGGTTCCAGCTTTCCCTGAATGCCCTGAAGCCCCTAGTGACTTCACCTCCTCCTGTTGCCTCTCCGTCAAGGGTACTAGCACCTAACTATGGTTGCAAATCTCTGGGTTACTTCACTGTCCCCTGTTTGGTTTTTTTTTCCCCCCCCCCCCCACTCAGTAATCAGTTCCCTGCCTTGTAAATCCTGTGTTATAAACACTTGCACTACATACCAAATTTCCGATTTTCTCATTCTTTTGCAGAGGCCTAAGCACGGGCCTAGGGAACTGCATGCACTAACATTGGTATAACAGGTAATTTGGTATGACTGTATCCGTGAATTCCTTGTCAAACAGCAGTGGGGTGCAGTGACAGGAGCTGAGGCTTCCACACCTCGTAATCTGGGTCCAGATCCTGCCTAAAGCACTAGCATGCTCTGTGCCCTTGGGTAAGGTATAATTATCGCTATCGTCATCGCCTATTTTATACCAGCAGAATAATCAATACTCTTTGAAAGGTGAGAGCACCCAACTTGGAGTGAAAGTTTAAAAACCTACTCTGGGTCTATACAGCTCTATGAAGAGAAACGGATTTTTTTTTAACCTTGTTTGACACATAGTGGGAAAAATATGACATGGGACTACACTTCTCTTACTGCTCTGTACACACAGGCAGAATTATATACAGGATTTCTGCACGCTCGAACCCTTGTCCAAACCTACAGACATTCTTTTCCAGTTTTTCCGCTTATTTTTTTTTTACTTTATTTAAGCTTTATTTAAACATATGATGTAACCCCACCACCCTCACCCAACCCCTCTTCCCCCCACCCCCCTCAGTTTGTTTTATGACATTAAGAGTCTCTTTTGGTTTTTCTCCCTCCCGATCCCATCTTCTTTCATTTTTACTTTTAGTTTTTCCGCTTATTTTAACACAAAAGTGCATGTAGAATATGAAATCATGCCCCGATTAAATCCTCTTTAAAAAGAATAGGAAGAAGAGAAGATTTTTTTAAAAGATTTTATTTATTTATTAGAGATCACAAGTAGGCAGAGAAGCAGGCAGAGAGGAGGAAGCAGGCTCCCTGCTGAGAAGGGAACCTGATGCGGAGGGGGGGGCGTCCCCTGACCCTGGGACCATGACCCAAGCCGAAGGCAGACGCTTAACAACTGAGCCATCCAGGCTCACCTCCTCCTGTTTCTTTTTGAAATTCCTTCCAATGCTGTATGTGAAATTCTAGATGATAGACCTGTAGAGACGGAGACAGAGATGTACTCAAAGTCTGAGCTGGAGACAGCATCCCACCAAAGGGCTCTCTCGGGGCCAGGCTTGTGGGGAAAGAACCTCTCATCTGAGAGCTAAAGGAAGATATACATGAGGGTAGAAAGGAGGCCCTTTTGCTCTTGACTGGTCGTTCTCAAATGAGAGTGGAAGCACCTTTAGGGGCATTTTGGAAGGTTGCTGGCATGATGGTTGGGTTGTGGGGCACTTGTGGAATTTAAGAGAGGGTGTCTGGAATGCTCGTGTCGCAATATGCCCGAGAAGAGCTGTTCCACATGCTGTCCAACTTCCAAATGCTCTTCTGAAACATTCACATGGGTTAAAGACCAAACCAAACCGAACACTGTCACTATCTGAGCCTAGAATGTAACTATCAGTCCATTCGGGCAGCTATAGCAGAATACCGCGGTTTGGGGGCTTATAAACAACAGAAATTTGTTTCTCACAATTCTGGAGGCTGGAAGTCCAAGCTCAGGGTACCCATATGGTCACACTCAGGTGAGAGTGCTCTCCTTGACTGCAGACTGCCATCTTCTCATGTCCTCACATTGCGGATATGTGTCTGGTATTCTCATACGGCAGACCCCTCTGGAGTCTCCTTTATAACAGCACTAATACCGCTCATGAAGCCACCACCATGCTGAGTTAATCACTTTCCAAATGCCCCACCTCCTGAGACCATCACCTTGGGCATTAGGATGGCACATGAATTTGGGGGTGAGAGGGACATGAACATTGGTTGATAGCACTATTTTACACATAAACACAATACTTTTACGTATAAAGTGGAATTTGTAGGGTTGTTTTCATAGATACTAGATTTTTTTTTTTTGAATGAGAGAGAAAGAGAGCAGAGGTGGGAGAGGCAGCAGGAGAGGGAGAGAGAATCTCAAGCAGACTCCATGCCCAGCGTGGAGCCTGACACAGGGCTTTTTCCCACAACCCCGAGATCATGACCTGAGCCGAAATCGAGAGTTGGATGCTTAACTGGCAGAGCCACCCAGGCACCCCATACTGGATTGTTTTTTTTTTTTTTTTAAAGAATGCAGCTGCAATAGAAATGAAGACTGACTTAATTTTATTTAGAGATTTACAATGACTTCTTTACCTTCGATCATTTTGTCATCAATGGCAACGTCCCTCAGTATCTAAATTATCATGGTAACACACCTCTAACTATCTGCATTTGAGCAATTGCTTTTATGTGTAGAATCTGACTACTCATTATATATATTTTCTATATATTTGTACCTAAGCTTTATATGTGGAAATATATACTACTTTGTTGTAAATTACTTATTATTTCTTTTATGTTATCATTAGAATACTCTATTAATTTTATAAGATATGTATGATACATAATGAGTGATACACACATAATGATTCTCATTGCAGGATGTAGGGGTGTTTATTTTTTAAGATTTTTTATTTATTTATTTGATAGAGATCACAAATAGAGAGGCAGGCAGAGAGAGAGGGGGAAACAAGCTCCCTGATGAGCAGATGCGGGGCTCGATCCAAGGACCCTGAGATCACGACCCGAGCCAACGGCAAAGGCTTTAATCCACTGAGCCACCCACGCACCCAGGACGTAGGGGCGTTTGTAAGAAAAGAGGGCTGGTGTGCTCTGACAGAGGTGAGATCCAATGCTCCTATGGGGAAACCGCTAAGGCGTGTTGGAGGATGCCCCCTAGTGGTAGGTGTGGTGATGGCACACCCCTTCCCCGGCACGCAGGAAAATGAGTCTCCAAGTGTTGGTGATTCCAAGAGACTTCCTTTCATTAAAAGAGGCAGTATTCCCTTATAAAAGCTTTTGATATGTTTGCTAAATTCACGGTTAGAAATTTGGGCTCCATTCTTCTGACAACATAACTGCTAAAAGTTTTTTAAATTATTTTTTAAAACTTATTTTGGGATTCTAAGCTTGATGCACAGAGAAAATACATTGTTAAATAGGGAAAACTAATCAAAATCAGTTTTGAAAGAAAGACAGGGACTTTTCCTGATAAACAGCATGGATACTCTGAAAAACTCAGGGAAATTAATGTGCTGTGTTACTACCCATTTAATTTAGAACATTACAGATTTCACTAGGCAGCTTCTGAAATGTACAGCACATGTGTGTTTGCTTTTATTGTAACTAGTATTTATATCTCTACCTATACGGTTATTCCCTTTCAAAACAGAGATGAAGATGTGAAATAGAAGATGCCATTAGCCACTTCATATCCCTGCTCCACTTTCCCAACTACAGAGCTCTTCTTTCCGTATAAAATAAGAGCAGGTTTGCAAGGAAAGCAAAAATAGAACAATGGATTTATAGAAGCTTCCACAGCACATAGTACTTAAGAAATAAGCTTCCTGATTAATTCAGGAAATACGACAATACAAAAGAGCATGCATATAAATACATTTTGATTACTATTTCTATGTAAAATTACTGTCACGCAGTGAAGTGATAGAACAATGTGGGCTCTGTGTCTCATCACGATGATTTGTTCATTTACCTCAGAGAAAATAGCTCAGTCTTCCTGGACCTTTGAGGCCTCATCTATAAAATTAGGCAGTTGAATTTAAGTGAGCTTAAATGTATGTCCCAGCTTCACAAATCTGGGGGTTGAGAGGAATTGGCACGTGCTGTTTTAATTGTCAACGTGGGATTATCTGTAGCAAATTGTAGGCCACCTCTCTTCATTTTCAGACAAAAGGTACCAGGTGATATAAACCAATTTTAAAAGAATAGTATAATTAAGAAGGGTAATATGATGGAATAAATATGACAAATGTTAGTTATACATATTCCTGACTATCCTATTGGGTCAGACTACTGAGAGTTAATCTTTTTTTTTTAAGATTTTATTTATTTTATTTTAGAGAGTGTGGGTGGGGGTAGGGGGAGGAACAAAGGGAGTGAATCCCAAGCAGACTCCAGGCTGAGTGTGGGGCCTGACTCAGGGCTCCATCTCATGACCCTGAGATCATGACCTGTGCTGAAACCAAGAGTCGAATGCTCAACCAACTGGGCCACCTAGGCGCCTCCAAAGTTAATCATGTTTTTTCAGTGGCCCTCAGTATTATTACTTAGAATAAGTCCATTTCACATTTGTCTCTTTAAATACTCCCCACGTGATCTGAGAAACTGAAAGCACAAAGAGGCCTTGGAGAGCATTGCCATTCTGTTCTTTTGTCAGCCCCTAATTAGGAACCCCCAGGACAGGGACCCACTGGTTGTTATTCTGAAGCAGTCCTCTTGTCTATGATTAGGGTTATCATGATCAGACCTTAGAATATTTGAGAATGGAGGAGCAGCAGTGGCTACCCGAGCTGCGCCCAGCAATGCGCTCCTTCCCGCTCCCCCACATCGGCCTCGGCCCTCGGCTGTAGAAAATGGTGAAAGAAACCACTTACTATGATGTTTTGGGGGTCAAACTCAATGCCACCCAAGAAGAATTGAAAAAGGCCTACAAGAAACTGGCCTTGAAGTACCACCCTGATAAGAATCCAAATGAAGGAGAGAAGTTTAAACAGATTTCTCAAGCTTACGAAGTAATCTCTGATGCAAAGAAAAAGGAATTATATGACAAAGGAGGCAAACAGGCAATTAAAGAAGGTGGAGCCAGTGGTGGTTTTGGCTCCCCCATGGACATCTTTGATATGTTTTTTGGAGGAGGAGGAAGAATGCAGAGAGAAAGGAGAGGTAAAAATGTTGTGCATCAGCTCTCAGTAACCTTAGAAGATTTATATAATGGTGCAACAAGAAAACTAGCTCTGCAAAAGAGTGTGATTTGGGATAAATGTGAAGGCCGAGGTGGTAAGAAAGGAGCAGTTGAATGTTGTCCCAATTGCTGAGGTACTGGAATGCAAATAAGAATTCATCAGATAGGACCTGGAATGGTTCAGCAAATTCAATCTATGTGCATGGAGTGCCACGGCCATGGGGAATGGATCAGTCCTAAAGATAGATGTAAAAGCTGTAAAAGAAAGATGTAAAAGCTTCTTGTAAAAGATACAGGAACTATCTTCCTTCCTGTAGAAGGAAGATAGTTCTAGAGAAGAAGATTCTAGAAGTTCATATTGACAAAGGCATGAAAGGTGACCAGAAGATAACATTCCATGGTGAAGGAGACCAAGAACCAGGACTGGAACCAGGAGATATTATCATTGTTTTAGATCAGAAGGACCATGCCGTTTTTACTTGGCGAAGAGAAGACCTTTTCATGTGTATGGACATACAGCTGGTTGAAGCACTGTGCAGTTTTCAAAAGCCAATATCTACTCTTGACAACCGAACCACTGTCATCACCTCTCATCCAGGTCAAATTGTCAAGCATGGAGAAATCAAGTGTGTGCTAAATGAAGACATGCCAATTTATCGTAGACCATATGAGAAGGGTCGCCTCATTGTCAAATTTAAGGTAAACTTTCCTGAGAATGGCTTTTTCTCTCCTGATAAACTCTCTTTGCTGGAAAAACTTCTGCCTGAGAGGAAGGAAGTAGAAGAGACTGATGAAACGGACCAGGTAGAACTGGTGGACTTTGATCCAAATCAGGAAAGATGGCGCCATTACAATGGGGAAGCACATGAGGATGATGAACATCATCCCAGGGGTGGTGTTCAGTGTCAGACCTCTTAATGGGGCCAGTGAATAACACTGCCGGCATTTTACGGGCAATAGGGAATGAGTGAAGGACTATAATCATAGCTCACTACTTGCTATTGTTTTTGTTTTAATATTCAACTATAGTAGTGTTTTAAAAGTTAAATGAAGAATAAACTTAAATATAAAAGCTCAAGAGAGAAAAAAGAATATTTGAGAATGAAAGGACACTATTAATAATGACATGAGACAACAGGCACGAACTGGACCTGAACAGGCAGCTCAGGCTATAAGGTTTCCGCATGACACATGCACATTCCTCAAGGTAAGAATGTTCTCCAAATTGGATCAGACAGACTCCTCTTTATGTCCAGCTTCACTAAGAAGGCATGAACTTTTCATTTTGTTTAAAATTTTTACATATAATTGGATAGAAGACTGTTAGAGAGGGCGCCTGGGTGACTCAGTAGATTAGGTATCTGCCTTGGGCTCAGGTTATGGTCATGGGGTCCTGGGATCAGCATAAGGCAAGGCATCAAGCAGAAACGGAATAGAGCAACTACTCTGTTTTACAAATATATGAATCGGTGAAGTACAGTCTTCGTGCTTTAATGGGTCGCGTTTGCCCTTGAAAAAGACTGTGTAAATATTGAAAAATCATTATATATTTAAAGACTGCAAGTCTCTGAGCAGCTAAACCTTCTTAGTAGCTGCCCAGATCAAAGCCTACTTTGGAGATGATGCCGAAATCTTGTAGCTCCGCGAATTGCTTTTGTCCTATAGTGACATGAGGATCTTATTTTTTGGACCAATATAATGCCATTTTATCACCTAGGATACAACATTCGGTGATTTCATGAACTCCCTGTTCCTCTCTGCCATGAAACCTAATTTGTTTGCTTATTTCTGTTTTCTCTGTAGGGTGCTTCTCAAATATCATCAAGGAGTTTAGAAACTTATCAGGTAATGAAAAACAAAATCATGGAAGCATAGAAAGAGGAGATAAAGAAAATAAAAAGTCATTGTCTAGTTAGTATTAACATACCATTTAAAGGATTTAATTGTTTTCATCCTTTAAAAGATAAGTGAAAGAGAGTGGAATGGGCTGTCTTTAAAAGTACCATCACAAGCTCTCGGGAAAAGCGTTGCCTAGGCTGAAGGCGATGTTTCAAAAAAATGCTATAGAGAAGATTGTTATCTGGGCCAGGGGTTCTCTTTCAAATCTGTAGATGTATTCTTGGCTGTCTTCCAAAGAGGATAACCTTCTCAAGTACAGAGCCACAGGGCAGTACAGAAATCCACACGTAGTAGGTAGGTGGTAGATCTCTGCCTATTTTCTAACTATAACTCACCACTGGAGCAAGTGGGGGTCAAGAAGGAAGACAGCCAGGAACTTTCAGAGCTGGAGGAGAGCTGCCGCCATTACTGTGGCTATCCTTCTGGTCTTTATTCTTAAAGACGACAAGAGTCGTATCTTTGTCATTGTCTGGCACCTTGAATATTCCACATACTGAGAACATTCTACATGCATCAGGATTTTCTGTCATCATCAAAGTTGCCTTTCTCCTTCTTTCCTTGCTCCCACTCATGAAAGTCTCTACAAACGTATCATCAAAGTCAAGGGACTGTTACTTAAACCTTAGAAGAATTGTTGGTCTGTTCAAATCCCTCTTCGGGGATGATGCCCTTCTATCTCTTCACTTAGCAAGATTCTAGAGTCTTCGAAAATGTTCTATCAAGCAGAACATTCTGGATTTCATTTTTTGCTTTATTCACTGAAAATTATGGAGGCCAAAGCGTTCCTTTGTACGATTTCTACATATACTTCCAGGGCAAGAAGATGGATGAGAAGTATCATCATCCTATAGCTTTTCTTTTTTTTTTTTTTAAAGATTTTATTTATTTATTTGACAGAGAGAGAGGGAGAGAGAGCAAGCAAGCACAGGCAGAGGCAGAGGCAGAGGGAGAAGCAGGCTCCCTGCCGAGCAAGGAGCCCGATGTGGGACTTGATCCCAGGACGCTGGGATCATGACCTGAGCCGAAGGCAGCCGCTTAACCAACTGAGCCACCCAGGCGTCCCCATCCTATAGCTTTTCAAAGAAAAACTCATTTTAATCTCAGTTAATGAAGTGTGGTGAAATCAAGATCACAAGCACCAGCAAAGAATATGTCCTAGATGCCTGCAACTTGTCAAAGCGAATTACAGAGCAGATTCACACCCTTTAAGGAACTTGTAAATTCAGGAACTGCTGGGAACAGGTGAGTGTTCTGCTGAGAGGCCCGGATCTAAGACTCAGTAAGCAAGGGCTCTAGCAGCACGGAGAGGCTTTCCTTTTGAATCAGGAGCAGCCCTGACCGGGACTCACCTGGTATAGCGTTTGAAGAAGTATGAATGACCTAGGACCTCTACCCTATTATTTTCTATTCTTGTCATTTCTTGGTGAAAGCGATGACATATGACATCAAAGGAAAAGAGAAGATCAGCAACCCCTAGTTCCTTCCCTGCTCCTCCTAAGCCAAAGGCTGCAAGTGTGGGGAAAGACGTGCAAATATCAGGCAGCAACAAGATAAAAACAGCTGAGTGGGGCACCTGGGTGGCTCAGTGGGTTAAGCCTCTCCCTTTGGCTCAGGTCATGATCCCAGGGTCATGGGATCGAGTCCTGCATCGGGCTCTCTGCTCAGCGGGGAGCCTGCTCCCCCCCCACTCTCTGTCTGCCTCTCTGCCTGCTTGTGATCTCTGTCTGTCAAATAAATAAATAAAATCTTAAAAAAAAAAAAACAGCTGAGTGAGTTTGGGGCCGAGAACGTCATGCAAGGTGCAGTGAGAGGCAGTGGCGAGTGCTTGCCCCATTACTTCTATGAGAAAGCAGAAGCCAGGGGCTGTGAGCCAGGGAGGGCTCTGGCGCCAGATGCCAACATTGCCAACTTGTATCCTCGGACGGGTGACCTACTCTCCGTGCTTCAGTTCTCTTAAAAAATGGTGATGATAATGGTGCCTTACTCACAGGACTGTTGTGAGGATTGCATTTTTTAAAAGATTTATTTATTTACTTATTTTTGAGAGTGAGAGAGAGAGAGTACACCAGGGTTTGGGGCAGAGGGAGAGGGAGAGAAAGTCTCAGGCAACCTCTCCACTGAGCACAGAGCCCCACGTAGGGCTCGATCTCATAATCCTGAGATCAAGACCCCAGCCGTAACCCAAGAGTCAGATGCTTTACCCACTGCGCCACCAAGGCGACGCCGAGATTACATTTTAATATGCGCAGATATTGAGAACTCTATTGCTTGGCACCCAGCAAGACCTAAATAAAGATCCAGCTATTACTAATGGAGATGAAGGTATGAAGCAATGTATCATTGCAAAATTATCGGTAACATCATGTACATCAATGTATCATTGATGATGACACCAGCACCTCTGAGTCCGTGCCCACCAACCAAATTTCCGACATAATTTAGCTTTCCTACATAAATCCACTTCCAGGGAAAGAATGTGCTCGGTAGTACATTTCTTTCTTTCTTTTTTAAAAAAGACTTTATTTATTTATTTGACAGACAGAGATCACAAGTAGGCAGAGAGGCAGCAGAGGAAGGAGGAAGCAGACTCCCTGCTGAGCAGAAAGCCCAATGCAGGGCTCCATCCCAGAATCCTGGGATCATGAAGAAAATTATGAATAGGTATTTTGATTTGCAAAAAATTTTTTAAAGGAAGAAAACATGCAAAGGGTAGTAATTAAGTCTGGTCAGGCTTTACGGTGGGGGTAGCAAATGAAGCTTATCAAAGGGAATAAGGGGACCTAGATATGCTGTTCTCTTCCTTCTTTTTTTTTTTTTCAAAGATTTTATTTATTTTTAAGAAGTAATTCAGCAAACCCCACACCATGAGTGCCAGAGCCAAGCTTTGCCCTCAGGAGTTCTCACCCACTGCTATACCCTGAACTACCTCCCAGCATATGGTCCTGCCTTCCCCACAGGTGGGGCGACCCCAGGGTGGCAGGCATCCAGCAGAGGGGCCGGGGACCTTGTCTAGGGGTGACAGGGAGGTGACTTCTCCAGATACACAGAGGACAGATGTGTGAGAGAGGCAACGGGAAGGAGATAACTAACAACCATCATCAGGCAGATGTGGATGTCTTGCTTCTTCGTGGGAAATTTAATGCCTGATGTCTGTTCTCTGGGTTCAAAAAGCCAGGAGTATTTCTAGAATTTCCATTCATCAGTGAGATGATGGTGGAAGAAGAGTTTTATATTTAGCAGGAATCAGAGACCCTTGGGAGTGCATGGAGTCCCTACAGGAAAAATGAGTTCTGCTCAAATTCTATATAAGTTAAAATTTGAAAAGGTGGGGAAGCAGTTTTTAATTAAAAATGTGAATAGGGCCACTGAGTGAGGAGCAGCATGATCCCTGATCCCTGTATGGTGACCTAGGGAAAGGCTGACCTTGAGCCCCTGAAATAATCAGCTATCTTTAGGTCCCTTCAGAAGTTTACATGCGGTCCTAGGAGAGCGTCATTTGAGAGGAGCAAAGGAAGAAGCAATTAGATTCTTTGAGACTTGGGAAAATAGGCACGAGGGAAAGGACTTGAGATTTTCCCATGTCCATTTGACAACACTGCTGTGTTTGGACCCGTTTCCCTTTGTGCTACATGGTGAATTGACAATGGACAAGGGCCAGCCCACCAAGATTGCCTTTGGGTGGCACTTACCTGCTATCAGATGAAGCATGACTTTGATCAGTGCCTTCAAAAACTGTAAGCATCTCCATCTCAGACGTTTATTCAAGCGCAGAGATAATATGGTCAGATCCAATGCTGATTTAACAAAATGCCTTAGGAAAGCCCTTAATGATAGCAGTAGCCTTTGTAGATGTGAAAATCCTGTGGGCGCCTAGGTGGTTCCATTGGAGCGTCCGACTCTTTATTTCAACTCAGGTCATGACCTTGGGTCCTGGGGTCAGGCTCCTCGCTCAGAAGGAGTCTCTCTCCCTCTCCCTCTGCCCTTCCACTCTCTCTCTCTCTCTCTCTCTTTCTCTCAATAAATAAATAAATCTTAAAAAAAAATCATGTCATCAGTGTACATGGTGTTACCGATGATTTCGCATTCGTGTGTGGATTTGTCTTAGCTTCTCATGCCACAGATTTGGATGTTTTCAGTTCCTTTTCCCCCCATGGCAGTGTTTCCACATTGAGAACTAAGGAGACAGTTGTCACAATCCCGTCCCTCTGTTTATCTGCTTTGGAGGACATTGAGGTTTTCCTGGAACTATGTGCTGTCCAAGGATCGATCGAAAGAGGCAGAAGGATGGCCAGGAGTCTACCTGGAAGGCACTTTTAGAAGACAAGGCTGATGCTTGAGGGAAGAGAAGATGCTTCTCTGTATCACTTTCCAGATCCTTTAAGTTGGTTCTGGGCTCCAGAAGGTTCGTCTTTCTCCTCTCTCTGTTTGCCCAATGACTTCTAAGCCAATCAATTCAGAGAGTATGTTTTCCTTGAGCATTTTCTATATGCAAGACATAGCCATCATCCATCTCCTTCACGGTGCCCCTACCTCAGCCCCTGAGCTCTATCCTGCACACTGTCCAAGCTCTTGGAAGTTCTCTGGGTAATGACTGATTCCCATGTCCTGTCATTGCAAGGTTGGCTTGCTTCAGGGCACAGCACGGGTGTGGAATGCCTGAGCTGGACTTACGGCATACGAATTGCAACACTTCCATATTTACCCTGCACAAACAACCAGGACCAGATTGTGTACACAGTTCAGGGTAAGTCTGAGAGATGCCCTGTCAATCACTAAGAAATTTCTTGGATAAAGGAGAAATGAATTCATTCATTCATCTACCCACCCATTACTTCTACTGTGCAAAAGTATAAGTATGCTTCTCCAAATACATAAACATGAATGTTTCCTTTTCTAATTTTTGAAAAGTAAGGACAAAAAGGGCGCCTGGGTGGCTCAGTCAGTGAAGCATCTACCTTCAGCTCGGGTCATGATCCAGGGTCCTGAGATGGAGTCCCTGCCTGGGGCTCCCTGCTCAGTGAGGAGTCTACTTCTCCCTCTCCCCTTGCTCCTCCCCCCTGTTCATGCTCTCTCTCTCTCTCTGCCAAATAAATACATAAAATCTTTTTAAAAATAAAAATAAAAAAATAAAAGTAAAGACAGAGAATATACCGCACCAATTGCTGCTAGACACACTACCAATCTCAAATGAGGGGAAAATGGAAAGGAAAATTTTATACATTTTTTTTCTCCTGATTCACAATGTTAATAAAATCTTTGTTCCTATTTACACAGCTTTAAATGGAATGAAATATAAAAATCTTTATAATAGTGAATTTGGTTGGGTACTAAACAGAAGGCTAATTTATATTCTTTTATTATTATTATTTTTTAAGTAGGCTCAATGCCCAATGCAGGGCTTGAACTCACCATCCTGAAATCAAGAGTTGCATGCTTCACTGACTGAGGTGGCCAGGTACCCCGAAGTCTAATTTAAATTACAGAAAATGTATAGGGTTGTTTTTTTTTCCTGATTTAAGAAACCACCAGACTTTTATCATGTATAATAGTAATGAGAACTAGGTGGGTCGCTGGGGTGGCTCAGTTGGTTGAGCAGTGAAACATCTGCCTTCGGCCTCAGGTCATGACCCCAGGGTCCTGGGATGGAGCCCCCTCTCCCTCTGCTGCTCTCCCTGCTTGTGCCCTCTCTCTGGCTCTCTCTCTCAAATAAACAAATAAAAATCTTAAAAAATAATAATAACAATGGGAACTAGGTAGCCCACGGTCATTGTTGCTTTAACACCCAGTCTTGCTGTGCCCCTGGCAAGCAAAGAATGACGTGCCAATGTCCTTCTTGAGGACCAGACTGACCTCAAAACCTCAAAAGACCACAGGGAATCTGGGCAAATGGTGCCTTAATTTCTCTCCATGTAGCTTCCTTTGTCCACCAACAGCAAGACAATAATAGTGATAAAATCCTCCCCAAGAACTGTGAGGATTCAATGGGATACTGTGTGTCAAGCCCTTTTGTACATTCAAAACACACAAACAAGTGCCAATTCATGAGCTATGTGACCTTCTAGCAAGTCACTTAACCTCACCAGTTTCAATTCTCTCCGATTCTAAATTCTCTTTCCAAACAGCCTCCTTGGATTATAGAGAATTGTAATTAGCATATCAAGCACCAGCCTAATTTGTGCCAGCTCCTGCTATCACTGCAATTACACTGTTTATATGTAAATGGCACCCCAAGTCCCTGAATGGTGCCAGGGCACTCAGCTAAGAAAACAGCGTCTAATCTTATTGACACTCCTCCTTTCCTTAGCAAACCCTTCTTCACTTCTGAGCAGCCCCTATGGCACTGATAAGGTGGGGGGGAAAATGCAGTTTGAATTCTCAAGATTTTTCTTTGGTTGAGTGATGGGAGCAGAAATGACCCTACACGCACCTTCCTTTAAGAGTGTTTTGGAAGCTAATTCTATTTGGATGGACTCTTGCAATTAGCTATGATAGCCAGTTGAAGCATTTTTAAACTGAAAGGAAATGTTCATGGACCTGAACTCACCATCAGGTTGTATGTTTATGTCTGGAGGGGGGCGGCGGTGGGGGCACAAGGGTGCATCCAACAGAAATCTGTATAGTCAGGAAGATTTGACTGAATGAGTCTTAGAATCTGCTGGTTGATTCCATTTCCCACCCAAACATCTGAGTCAGCCCTAGTTAAGGCTCATTCATTTAGCACAAGAATTTTGCCAAACACAGGGAACACAAAAATGACTAATCATTGCTTTGGCCCTCCAAGAGTCTTGTTCAGGAGTCGATTTATAAGCAAGGATGATGTATGATGATGTGTTAGGGGAGATGGGTGCTGCTTGCTACAGGGCACGAAAGAAAGAATAAACAGCTTGCCCTGGATGAGGTAGGAGAGGGCTGGTGAGGAATAGTCTAGAAAGGAGGTGACCGTTTCTGTCTTTTCCAAATTTGTGTTCCCCCAATTATGAAGGTTCCCTGCTCCTCATTTTAAGGAAAGATAGTAGCTCTCACCATCTGTCAAGTTTAAGCTCTCCTGTTTGGGAACATGACATTATCTCCAAGCTAAATGTGTCAGAGGGAGATCGTTGTGGCTAATAACTGCAGGCAAATCAGAGTTTTGCTAACTTGTTTGGGCATGTTCCGCGTAAGGGCAACTCCGCAGGGCCGACTCATCAACCTTCTCCTCAGCGGGGAAGCGAGGGCTCATCCACAGCTTGGGCTTCCCATGGGGCCAACTAAAGAGGAACTGGGTAAGTTCCCTAAACACAGCCCCACAGTTTACAGAGTAAACAGTAGGTGGGCTTTTCACCGGGTCACTTTCTAAGTCCCCATCTTTAGGATAGTTGATTCTTTGGAATGAGGCCACTTTGCACCAAGAAGAATGTGGAAAGGTGATTTGTGGTTAGGTTCTCTCCACTCCCACATAACCCAGCCGGAAGGTGGTTCTTAAAGGTGTCCAACAACCACCATTAGAAGCTTCAGAGCCCCCAGGGCAGTGGTTTTTAAATCTCCCATGTAATAGCACCGCCTGGACCCCACCCCCAGAGTTTCCCATTTAGTAGGTCTGAGAATTTGCATTTCGAGCAAGTTCCCTGGTAAGACCACATTTTGACCACCACTGCCTCAGAGCATGACTGATGGCTCTTGCTAAAGCAAACTTTTCAGACAATTTAAGTATGAGACTCGGTGCAGTCTTGCATAGTTAGATGATTAGACCCGGTATAATAAGAAAAGGATGCTTGATGAAAGATCACCTCCGTCTCACATGACTGAGTGGGTGGGTGACAGGTTTCCCAGACCAGTCTTTATGAAAGTTTATCATATGGGGCGTCTGGGTAGCTCAGTCGGTTGGGCATCTGACTCTTGGTTTTGGCTCAGGTCGTGATCTCAGGGTCCTGGGAGCAAGCTCAGCATCATGCTCTGGGGTCAGTGGAGAGTCTCCTTGTCCCTCTACCCCTCCCCCCTACTTGTGTGTGCACACTCATGCGCTTTCTCAGTCTCTCTCAAATAAATAAATAAAATCTTTAAAAAAATTAAAGTTTATCATGAAATTGTTTTAATTTGTTTTTTTTTAAAGATTTTATTTATTTATTAGTTAGAGAGAGAGAGTGAGCACAGGCAGAGAGGCTGAGGGAGAAGCAGGCTCCCTGCTGAGCAAGGAGCCTGATGCGGGACTCGATCCCAGGACGCTGGGATCATGACCTGAGCCGAAGGCAGCCGCTTAACCAACTGAGCCACCCAGGTGTCCCTTAATTTGTTTTTTTAATCAAGAATGCTAATTTCTTTCCAGAAGAAGTTTGGGAATTACATCATACAGAATTAGATTCCTTCCCAGACTGGGTTTGGGACATATGTTCTTTTATACCAGTAATACAAGGCACTTGCTTAACATAACTAGAAGATGGTTTTATTTCTTTACTTGGTAGATACTCCCTCAGGCCTCTAGGAAAGGAAATGCTGTCACACCACATGCACAAGAAAACCAGAGTTCCTGCCTTCCGCACAGCTAGAATTCCTTGTCTGCCCTTCTGTCTATAAGCTGTCTCTTGACTCACTTGTAGCTTTCCCTGTCTCTGGCTTTAGTCTGTGAAACCTTGGACTGTGACCACACAGGACGTTGCAGCTCTGTTCCCCCAGCTAACTGACTCTTTTTCTTGTACCCATGTTCCAGAACTCTCTGGAGAGAAAATCTGATTGACCCAGCTTGAGCCAGGGATCTGCCCTGACCCAGTGGGGGTTGGGAGGTGCTAGAAGCTCTGGGGCCAGAGCTAACATCCCCAAAAGAAAGGGGAGTCTAGGTGGGGAGGCAATGATGGACGCATACTCAGTAGACCATATACATCCTATCATGCAGCTTTGCATACAAGGCACTGCATATGTAAAGCACCAAGCTAGACACACAGTCAGGACTAGTTTCCTTTCCAACTCATTCTTCTTCCAGAAAATTCATCAGGAATTCAGCAAATGAGGTAGAGGAATCTGGTTAACTGTGTCTAGCAGGAGAGCACAGGTAGGAAGTTCTTCTGAACCCCTGATCCAACTTCCTTGCTGGCTGCACAACTAGATTGTTGCTCGGTCACGGTCTCAGTCCGAAGGCTCTGCAGGAGAGGCAAAATCTTCAGGTCTGCTAGCTTAGGACATCAGGGAGTCGTCACACACCTCTGTTTCTTCACACTTCAGGAAAGTGTGACCGTTTGTCAGAGATTTCCTTTTTGCGGAAAAGGTGACAGAAAAATTATGGATGTTGTTAAAAAAAAACAAAATTCAACTGAGTACATTCGCAGATTGTAATTTGCTTTATTCCATGATTCACAGACCGGGCAGCATCCCATCTAGCAAGTAGGAAGGAGATCTGAGCAGCTGGACAAAATGGATGTCTTTATAGGCTGGAGGGGGAGCAAGGACAAGGAAGTCAGGAACAGAAGGATTATTTCAGGCCACATCCCCATTGTTTAGGGTAAGGGCAGGGTTCTATCAGACAGGTGCTCTCACTAGTGCTGATCAGGTAGTTCCCAGCTTATTGGTTTAAAGTCCACTCTGGGGAGAGGCTAAAACTACAATTAGGACAGGTACTAAGTCTTGCTTTGCTGGCGTGGGGCTCAGCACAAGTGACTCCATTTTGGACTTCTTATTTCTTTTCTTAACATTGTGTAAAATTATACCTTGATCTCAAGGGTCTAAACAATGTGCTTAACTATAATCCACATGCTTGAGTGCATACATGGACTTAATAGCATGTCTATTATTTTGTGCCAGTTTATATGGGGGGAACCTTTTATAATTACAAAAGACAATGGCTCCTAATGTTAGCATTAAGAGCTTATAAAGCTGTGACATTTAATTCAAGTCTTTGTTTGGGCATGCTCAATTGAAGGAGCTTTCTTACCTTTCCTCTGCTCCCCTCTCCTCCCCTCCTTCCTTCTTCTGTTTGTTTTTAAATTTTACCAATATATCTAGGACTTTCTGTCAGTAGAAGTGGTCCTTTTATTGGTAGAGTTTTGACCCATCCCAGCCCTACACAAAAAGGCAAGATAGGAATCCAGTGCCACAGTAAAAGGTCCTTTGGGACATTCTTGTCCTACCACGGTGCTCGAAGCTCTCACTGTTGGGGGGTGGGGGAGGTCTGCAGCAAGACAGTGGCCAGGGGGACAGACAGCACCCCAGAATGTTCCTGTCTTCACAGTGCACCTCTAGCCTCAGGTCTATTCACCACGGTACTGTGGGAAGAAGCTCCCTGGTTTAATTTCAAAGTACCTGCATTTCTACCTGTAGTACAGTAAACCATACATCAGTTTAGCATTTATCATTTCCTGAAGGTAAAAAAAAATTCTACTTTCTCACATTTTTTTAGCTATAAGCAAACTATACTCATTTGCCACATGTCAAATCAGCCAGCTGGCTAACTATGCACCATAAGAACATACCGAAATTATCTCCTTTGGGAATTCTACTGTTTTTAATCATTTTCACGTTGGCAGGAAAGAAAACACTGAAAATATATTTCACTGTCCTTATTAGAGAGTTTCCTATATTCTCACCACTGATTCCTAAAAGAACTTAGAAGAGGAAATTGCAAAATGAGAAGTTCTAACTAAAAAGTAGCCCTTTCTCTTTTGGGTTGACTAATTTTTCAAATCATGTGACCAAATTCTGGAAAATAATACTTTATCCAGTGGTTCCAAACGAAGCTCTGTGCACGGCAGTGACCTCCTCCCTCCATTTATCTTCTCATGGATTTTAGGAAGAAAAGCTTTTATCCAGCCTTCTTCCCTTCTGTGTTTTGTTTTGTTTTCCTGCTTTGCACTGGCCTCTGAAGAGGTCTTCTTAATTTGAAAATAATCTTTTCTCTGGAACTATGGGGCCTTGATTCTCAAGCCTCAACTTGTATCAGAATCATCCGGAGGGTTTGTTTACACAGTGTTAGCTGGAGCCCGATCCCAGAGTTTCTGATTCTGCAGGAATGGAGAGAACTTGCATTTCTAACACCATCTCAGGTGCTACTGCGCTGGCTGCCACTGGGTCTTGGGGGCCTCACTTTGAGAACTGCTGGTCTAGATAAAAAGCAGGCAGCATTCCCTTCCCAAGGTCTGCCTAACTGCCTGTCTGCCATCCCCTTGTCTCATCTTCTAGGTCTTGGCTCTGGGGGAGGAGGGAGGAACAGATTGGAGGAGACTCCAATTTCACTTCTTTTTTTTTTTTTAAGATTTTATTTATGTATTTGACAGAGAGAGAGTGAGAGAGGGAATACAAGCAGGGGGAGCGGGAGAAGGAGAAACTGGCTTCCCGCTGATCTGGGAGCCAGATGTAGGGCTTGATCCCAGGACCCTGAGACCATGAACTGAGCCGAAGGTGGACACTTACCATCTGAGCCCCCCAGGCGCCCCCCAGTTTGACTTCTTAACTGGGAAATAAATCTCATATGTAAATCTACCTTGCAGTAGTTTACAAACTCTCTTGTTACATTGAAGAAAAATGTGACAGATTTTGTATATCATATTGAGCTCCCTACATTATTTTATTTTATTTAAAGATTTTATTTATTTGACAGAGAGAGGGGGATCACAAGTAGGCCAAGCAGCAGGCAGAGAGAGAGGGGGAAGCAGGCTCCCTGCCGAGCAGAGAGCCTGATGCGGGGCTTGATCCCAGGACCCTGGGATCATGACCTGAGCTGAAGGCAGAGGTTTAACCCACTGAGCCACCCAGGCACCCCCTACATTATTTAAAAGAGGAAAGAGAGGTTTAATCATCCCTAAACTTCTCCACAAGCTTCCTCATCCCTATGCAATTTACTTTTTATGTCTTGCTGTCTCCCATTTATTTATAAATACAAGTTCAGCCCCAAATTAAGGAATCCTCTTTTCCAAACACTGAGAAATTCCTGAAAAAAAGGGGAAACAAGGGGGCGCCTGGGTGGCTCAGTGGGTTAAGCCTCTGCCTTTGGCTCAGGTCATGATCTCAGGGTCCTGGGATGGGCTCTCTGCTCAGCAGGAAGTCTGCTTCTCTCCCCCGCCCATCCCCCCCACTGCCTGCCTCTGCCTGCTTGTGATCTCTGTCTATCAAATAAATAAATACAATCTGAAAGAAAAGAAAAGGGGAAGCATCAGCTACTGAGCCCCACTGATTTTGCCACATAAGGCTATGTAACTCTGGGTGAGAATTTCAAGGGATAAGGAAAACTATAGCTTTGGCCTCTAGAATTGAAATACTTCTTGTAAGTTCCCATCCCTTTTATACCAGGAAAATGGCAATTGGGCAAATGAAAGGATAAACAAACTCTCATAAGTTAAATATTTTCTTAACCAAATGAAGTTCAGTCAACTACTGATTTAAGGAAATATTTCACATTTTTTTTATCAGCTGGAGAAACCAATAACACACATATATTTCATTTATAAGTGCAAAAATTCAGCCCTGCTTTCTCAACCTTATTAACGTTGAGAAATTTACCAGTAATACCTCTGAACTAAAACTGTAACCACCCAAATGTGGGACAATTAATTAACCAGTGAATATTTACAGCACTACAAATTTCTTTAGGCCAGAAATGGGAGACAACAGTGAGAGAGATGTCATCTTTTTCTACCATGAATTACAAACGTATAGAATAAAAGTCAGTTGAGGAATACAAAAGTAAGGGGACCTGGGTGGCTCAGTCGATTAAGCATCTGCCTTCAGCTCAAGTCATGATCTCAGAGTCCCAGAATCGAGTCCTACATGGGGCTACCTGCTTGTTCTGCCTGCTTCTCCCCTGCCTGTGCCTTGTCTCTCTCTGTCTTACAAATAAGTAAACAAAATCTTTTTTAAAAAGTTTTTTAAAAAAGGAACAGATAACCAAAAATGGCTTTATTTAGTTTGATTAGACCAAAAACTATCATAGTTTATTTTTAAATTTAAAATAGAGAACAAAAATTCTCTGCAGAGGAGTGCCTGGGTGGCTCAGTGGGTTAAAGCCTCTGCCTTCCGCTCCGGTTGTGATCCCAGTGTGCTGGGATAGACCCCAGCATTGGGCTCTCTGCTCAGCGGGGAGCCTGCTTCCTCCTCTCTCTGCCTGCCTCTCTGCCTACTGTGATCTCTGTCAAATAAATAAATAAATAAAATCTTAAAAAAAAATCCTCTGCAGAGATTTGCTCACATTTCAAGATAATGACGAAAACGGCTCTTTCTCTGGAAAGAAGGTTCAAGGGTTCCTCCGCTGTGTTCTGCCTCACTTAGCCCCACGCTTAGCTCTCATGGGACTTGGAAGATAAGAGAATGGTTCCAACAAGAAGCTTAGGCTCTGTGCTGTGCCTGGAAAAATACGCTAAATCCATGGAATGGTTGCTTGCCTTCTGGCCAGGGCCATGAAAGGGTGACAAGTGTCCATGCTCCTGCATCCCACTGTTTCGGAAGTCCATGTCTGCTCATCACTCCGTCGTGAAATCCCTCTTTTATTTATTTTGCCAACTTTCTGCGTTTTCTGTTTGTTGCAATTCTTTCCATACCGTGCGTGCAAGACCTCTGTCATTTAACCGTTACGCCCTACGGTTGTATTTGTATTTGTAGATATAGAAGCAGATTTTTTTTTTTTTTTAGAGTATAGTGTTTAGAGATAAAAGCACACAAATCATAAGTGGACATCTTGACGAATTATCACGAAGTGAATACACCCAAGTACCATTCTGGAACTAGACCATTCCTAGCAGCCCAGAGGCCGCTCCAGCACCTGCTACACACAGCTGGCCCCTCGCCAGTCTTCAGTGCCAGAGTTCAGTGGACCTTTTGCAAACTTTATAGACATGGAGCCCTTTGGTGTGTTTCCTTTTGTACCCTGTTTCTTTTGTTCATGTTAATGTTTATGAGTTAATGTTTATGAAGTATATGTAAATGAGTTTATGATTCTGTGTTCCATAGAACACCTCATTCTAAGGAACTCTATTTCATTCCCTTTCCTTGCTCCATAGAATTCCATTTTAGGACGTCCACAGTCTACTTATTCATCCCGCTGTCTGCAGTCACTTCGATGGTTTATGTTTGGGACTAGTAAGAACAACAACACGGTTGTGAACATTCTTTGCTACGCATGTGACGTGCAGCTTTGCTGGCTGTAATTTTAGGAGATTGTGCAGAATTGGTTCTGCAACGGCCACACCGAATCATGCTCTCACTAAAGTGTATGAGCGTTTCTGTCCCTCCGACTCATGTCATTGTTCTTGCTATTTAAACTTTAAAAAACAGCCTGAGTTCCAATAAGTACCCACAGGTCCGCACAGCATACACACAGCATTTAAAGTTTGCTTTGAACTTACTGCTCTCTCTCTTCCTCTCTGTAGGGCCAATGGAATCAGTATGTGTGTGTGTGTGTGTGTGTGTGTGTGTGTGTGTGTGTTTAAGATTTTATTTATTTATTTGACACAGAGAGAGAGATCACAAGTAGGCAGAGAGGCAGGCAGAGAAGAGGGGGAAGCAGGCTCCCTGCTGAGCAGAGAGCCCCATGTGGGGCTCGATCCCAGCACCCTGAGATCATGACCCAAGCCGAAGGCAGCGACCTAATCCACGACCCACCCAGGCGCCCCTCAGTATGTGTTTTAAAAAGATATTTAGGGTTAGGACATTGGGAGATGGAGAGAAGTGAGTTTGGGGAAATCAGATGGGGAGACGAACCACGAGAGACTGTGGACTCAGAAACAAACTGAGGGTTTTGGAGGGGACGCGGGTGGAGGGTTGGGTGAGCCCGGTGGTGGATATTAAGGAGGGCACGTACTGCACAGAGCACCGGGTATGGTGCATAAGCAATAAATCTTGGAACATTGAAAAAAAAAATTTTATTTAAAAAATAATAAAAAGATATTTAGGGGAGCCTGGGTGGTTCAGTCGTTAAGCGACTACCTTCGGCTCAGGTCATGATCCCAGGGTCCTGGGAACTAACCCCTCATTGGGCTCCCTGCTCAGCCGGAAGCCTGCTTCTCCCTACCCCTCTCTGGCTGTCTCTCTCTCTCTCTGTCAAATAAATAAAATCTTAAAAAAAA
>ML111785.1:0-57788 GCA_003697995.1 Taxidea taxus jeffersonii
AAGCCAGGACTCAGCTTGGCAGATAGTAAGCACTTGATAAATATTTGTTGCCTGAGTGCATGCCAGACTTTTACTCTAGTGAATCACGTGAACACGTAGGTCCAGGGAATGGGGACTTGCAGTGGTTCTGTCTGCACCTCAGAATTTCCTGGAACTCCTCTTAACAGTGCAAGGTTGTTCCCCACATCTCCAGGAGAAGGAGGGTGTGGCAGGATCCCATGCCAACCACTGGCTGGGTGGGTGGAAAAGGAGGGCGAGCTGAACTTTGTTCAGGTCCCTTAGGACTTACTCTAGGTTTTGGACAAGCGTCTCCGTGTTTGGGTGCCTGGATTCTCTGTTTAGTGCAGCGGGTATCCCATTTGCTGCTCCAAAATTACACTGTGAGCTGTCTACTTGGGCATTTTGAAATCCCGAAATGAGGGGTGATTCTGAAGTTCAAATCATGGTTACTATTTCCAGTGCTGTGAAGTTTCTAGCACGTGGCTGTGACCCTCAGGTTTTGCCCAGAGGATTTTTTTAATACGACTTGCTCAGGAAGTCTTTTACTCGACTCTGGCCCTTTAACAGAAAAAGGACCGCTCTGTCTGTTAACCACCCTTTCTTACTTGACCTCTTGTTTTGTGGTGCAGAAGTTACACAAGCAGACCGTTGGACATGCATGCTGGCTCAATGGTGTTTTTCTCAGGGACATCTATCTCAGTGGCTCGGCAACCTGTACCTGGAGCCGGGAGCTCATGGCGGAGACACCCCGCAGGCAGGCAGGTCTGGGGGGGCTCCATCCCACTGGGCAGCCTCATAGCCCCTTGGGGCTAATCCAGCCCCAGGCTGTCAGCAGCACAGGAAGCAGAGGGCACGGCTGATGTACATGTCACCGTGTGGCTTATGGCCACAGCCTCGCCCTACCTTAGAGCCTGCACAAGCTGCAAGAGCAACAGGAAACGGCCAAGGGTATATATATAGCCACATTGTGTTTATCCAAAGGTGCTGTTTTGCACAGATTATGATGAGCGTTTTCACTGGGAGAGGACATGGCATCTGCCTTTTCCGCAGGGCCTCCTGAGGTGCTTGTAAAATTAATCATTCCACCTGAGAAGGAAGAGGAACATGACGCCTTTTGGGTTTCTTCCTTTTCAAGGTGAACAGACCAGCACGTTTTCTTTTCCAAAGGATTTCCGGATCCATTCAGCCAAGGCTCAGAAAGGATGGGAAACAGCAATGGAAAAATGCACGATTTTCATGAGCCTCTAAATATAACCCATCTGGGAAAATCATTCATTCCATAGATTGAATTTCCCCTGAAATGCATTAATTAGACTTCGCCACTGCCCCCCTTCCCCTTACATTCTCCTGGCAGACAAATCCGTCCATCCCTTCCTAGTACAGCCCTCACACAGCCTTTGGTCTAGTTCCCTCAAATCCTACCAGGGCAGAGCTCACAGAAAAGTCGTGGGTGCCCAGCACCCCATCCCCGACCCCCTGTGTTCACAAACAGGAGCAGTCAGAAGGAAAGGAAAAAGGGTTCTCATTCCAGCCTCTCCCTCAGAGCAGAGCCGTTCGTTCTACACTCTTTGGATGCGACCTCCTTGGGGTGCCAGTTTATTTGTTGAATTCTAGACTCCGTGCCTATTCTCACTGGGCGATGGCCTTAGCGGCTCTCACTGGCCCTGTTCCACCTGCTGAAGAAACTCGGGAATGAGCCTTAGGAAGAGCGGGTCACTGAAATGCTGGTCTCACAAAGGCAGGCCTAAATGTTTTGGTCTACTGGGCATGCTTGGGGGACTCCGGGGAAGTTAGGAAACTGCTCTGAGATTCGGGTATTCGTCTGTAAAATGGAGATAATGAGGGTGTGAGCAGTGGATGAGAGAATCTGAGTCTAGTCGTCAGCCTCGTACCCAAGTAAATGAATATGATGCTTTGCCGTCAGAGCCGAGGTAGTAAAAACCTGAAATCAGACTGGGACTGTGGAGCAGAAGAATCCTGGGGACTCGAGACCCCGATTTCAAGATTTTCCACCTTTTGTGCTAACACAGTTGGCTCCCTCATTTAGCAGGAATAGACTGTATTCTGAGGCCGGACCTGCTCAGGGGCGGGGCTTGCTGCCGTTCCTCAGAGCAGCCTCTAAGAGAGTGCCACTTCATAAATGCCGTCTTGGTTCTTCCTATTCTGAGAAGACGTTCAAGTTGTATGATGCATTGTGAAAAAATAGGCACCAGCATTCGGCAGGACGGTTTCAACGTTTCCTCAAGCTCCCGGTGCCCCCAGCCGAGGCCTGGGACATGGGCCTCCAGGCTGGTTCAGAAGGTCCCAGCTCAAGAAGCGGAAGTAAATGCTTCTGTTTCCTATCCTTTTAGAAAGAGGGTAGATATCTGAGGCTATTTAGTGCACACAAAGCCAAGTATGGCACAAGGAGGCCAAAGGCAGTCAAAGGGACCCAGGCCGAGCTGAGCCTGGAGCCCCGTCCTGTTCAGGAGCCCTTAGTGGGTGCAGATGGCCCCGGGAAGCCCCCATCCACCTCCAGCCCAATCCCCTTCTTTCCCACCTCTTTCACTGCACGGAGCCCCAGACCATTGTTCAGTCTCTTTACCAAAAGCTGAGCACCCAGTGGCAGGGGCCAAAGCCTGTGACTGTGTGTGCCTGAGATTAAGACTGTTATCTGATCTTCGCAACTTGCAGAGGAAATCCTGCTCCAGAGCTCAGAGCGAGAGGTTGCCCGCAGTTCTTCCCTCCCACCTGCGAGGTAAATCAGGACACCTGAAATGCTAATATGGGCTCATTGTTTATAAATATAATCATCTCACTTCCTGTAATGCCATTAGTCCCTCCTTCTGCCTTTTTTCTTTTAGAAAGGGCATAACCAAGTCTCTTGGCAGAGCCTGGCTGCGTGTCCTTAGCGTCCTCATCTGCAGAGCGGCCAGCGGTAGAGGCTCCCCGCAGACGGAATTCCAGGGCGACCTCGCCTTTAGGATTAAGATTCACACAGAGAGGAGCGCCTGGGTGGGTTAAGCCAGTGGGTTTAGCCTCTGCCTTCAGCTCGGGTCATGATCTCAGGGTCCAGCGATCGAGCCCCAAACGAGCTCTCTCCTCAGCAGGGAGTCTGCTCCCCCCACCCCCGCTCCTGCCTCCCTGCCTACTTGTGATCCTTCTGTCAAATAAATAAATAAAATCCTTAAAAAAAAAAAAAGATTAAGATTCACAAGGAGAACCAGCAAGTACTTCAGGAACCGAGACAGGCACGGGTCCCTCTATCACCCATGTGAAGGCCCAGTGTGGGTCTCACCTCCTTGAACCAGAGAACCCCGGGCAGAAGGGCACATTCTCTGGTGGTTGGAGTCGAGGTTGTGGAGAGCTGTGGGTTCCTTTCATTTCCCTCACCCCACCTCTGAGCCAGAGGGCTAGCTGACTGGGGTTTGTTTGACATGGTTTATGAGATCCTGCCCGGTGATGGGAGTAACGCAGGATCCTCTCCTCTTCAGGAAAAGTGGGTGATGCCCCCTAGTGTGAATTGGGGAGGGGAAAGAAGATACTCCATGTAACTCAAGGAGGGAATCCCCAAGACAGTGTTTGCTGGAGGGTCTGCTCTGATTCTGCTCCTTCTCCCACCACTCCTATCATTTTCTTCACTGCCCAGCAGGAGCGGATCTGCTGATCGCCTCACCCCCCACCTCCCCAAGTCTGCCCAGAGCTGTGCTGGATGACTGAGGGCAACACACCAGAAAGAAAAGGCATAGAAGTTACCTGAAGGACCTCAGGCTCACAGGGGCCACAGGAATTACAGAGGTGATGATGTGAGAATCATGCAACAGCCATGGGCTTACAGGAGAACCACCCAGAAGCAGGCAGGAAGGGGAAGTCTGCTTCTAGATCTGACACCGTTGAGAGGTCTGACCTCAGTACCCTCACCTGGGCAGCAAAGGGGCTCCTAGACAGTTCCTCAGATCTTTCCGGAAATGGCATTCCATGAGTCTGTGACAGCCCCTGCCAGATGATAAGCCACTAAGGATGAAGTCAGACCCTGTTGCCACCTCTCGGGACACTGGGGGGGGGGGGGGGCACTGCCTCCTCTGCTCCCTAGCACCCATGGAGTGGGGGTGGGGCAAACCGTGGCCACTTGCAGGGAAGAACGAGTCCCTGGTGCTCCTGGCTCCCTGTGTGGCCTCCTGATTCCTCTTCCTGCAGAGCCGCTCCGCTGATGGCCCACTGGACGGAGCCCCTTTTTTGTTTTGTTTTGTTTCAGCTTGTGAGGAAAATGAACTTGCTAGTCAGTATGGAACCGTCCTGAGGGGAAGTGGGTGCAGGGAGGGAACCTTTACTTCTGCCCCATGCAGGCCAGAAAAGATAGCGGGAATGCTGCTTCTCTGCCCCTTCAGCTCAGCTCCCTTCTCCTCTACAAGCAAGCAGGGAGCCCAAGGAGGCCAGGTGGGGAGGTCAGGTGCCTATCCTGCCCCGAGCTGGCCACGGCCAGCCCCAGCGTCGCTGAGGGGAGCCAGAGCTCCTGGCATCCCTCTCTCCCCAGCTGTACATGCAGTGACCTCCCAGGGGGATCTAGAAGCCCACCCTGGTGGGCGTATTTACATCATGGAAATAGGGAACCATCACACAAACCCAGAGGGCTGGGTGTTGAACATTCAACCGCACACATGGTTGGAGGCACCTGCTTCTCCAGCAAACGACTGCCACCCGGGACCTAGCACGGGGATGTGTTCAGGTCTTGCCTGACTTCCTCACCCCTTGGAGGCCTGCAACAGAGCCTGAATGCTGAGAGGAGCACCCAGGCCTCCCGGCCCCTTATTCTCTGGCCCTTGGAAACTTTGAGCAATTTTCTGTGGCTGCTTTTCAAACCCGTAGGCAATACAATACAGTCACTAGGGATGGAGGAGCTGCTCTTTGCCAGGGGCAAGACTGAGTCCCTCGGGTTCTGTTTTCTCTTCCAATGTATCCCCACCATAGCCAGAGGGAGTCTTTCCTTGTCTCCTAGTTCAGGAAGTGAAGCTTGGGAGGTTACCTAGCGCATAGGGAGCAGAGCTAAGATCTGAACTCAGATTCCAAACTGTGCTCCTTCCAAAGTCTTCCCACTACACAACCTGCCCATTGTTAGTCAACAGTATTATTCTTCCTCCTCGAAAATAGATCAAAAAGCAATTACCTCAAGGTAGGACCTCAAGTATGGCACAACTCCCGGGGCCCCCATACAATCAATATTACCCTTTCCAAAGACAAACCACCCTCCCCTCCCCCACAGGACACACTTCCTCTTCCCCTCCTCTGCCCCAGCCATTGTCCCTCCCCTCCTTCAACCTCTACTCAGAACTTACTTCCTCCTTGAAGCTTTCTCTCATTAACCCCACCCAGTTTTGATCACTTCACCAATTTTGCTTCTCCTCAAACACTCACACTCAAATTTGCACTAGATTTCGTTTGCCTTATTTTTACAACTGGGCTCCATCTGGGTCTTCATTGAGCTGTCCCTTGCCCCTCTCTTTTGTACTGTTCCCATGGTGCCTGGCAATGAGGGCTGTCCACAGGGACCTCTCGGGGTGGGCCTCCTTTGTCTGTGCGGGCCTACGAACGGCCTGTTCTTCCTATCCACAGCGGGGCAAGGACATTGTCTCAATGATCTGGCCAAATGTCTCAAGCACCCTCTTTGTTCTGGCCTAAGATGGTGTGAGTGTGGAGCTTGGGGAAGAGGTCAGGAGAAAGAACCTCAGCCAGTTCCACGTCACTCTGGGAATTCTCCTTTCCAGATCTAACCTCAGTGAAATCTTGGAAGACTTTCTTGTCCAGTCTTGAGGCAGACAAGGACTTGATTCTCTCTGAAAGGGTCTCAGGATTTCTCCTCTCGTCCTTCCTACTCCCACTCCCTCACACTGACTTGTTGGTTGAAACTAGCAATGGAGCAGGAATTTGGGGCTGTGGCTGGGGAGATATCTTTCTGTTTGATCGGCAGTGTCTGAAGAGTGCGAGTACATAGGTGAGTATGAGTGGGTGTTAGCGGGGGACACCGGGGCTGAGACAGGAGCTGGGTCACAGTTACACAGGTTACTGTGTGCTTCAGAAGTTCCCCAGTAGACTTGGACTGGAGGGCTGGCTGGATCTTGGGTCTTCTGGGGGAAGATACCAGTAATGTGGTAGTAACAGCTGGTCTGATTTGCATTTGGGAAGCCAGACTGTTTCAGACACCTCAGCCGATGCAGGGAGCCATTCCTCTGAGGGCCCTCCTGGCCGGTGAGGGCTCCTCCTTCCTCCCAAACTCCTCTGCTGCCCTGTCCCCTACTCCCCACATGCCCCAAATGCCTTGTAATTCCTCTCTGCTCTAAAGACCCGGCTGTGATCATCACATTCCCTTGCTTCTGTCTTCCTGACACGTTCACAGGCATTCCTCCCGCATGGCCTACTGCTTTTAGACTGGCACACAGTTTTCACAAGAAAGGTTTTTGTGGTTTGGGTTTTTTTTCCTTCATAAGTTTGCAGCTGCTAGTTTTGAAACCACCAGGCCTGGGGCAACTCAGTCAAACAGAGAGCAAGAGAGAAAGAAAAGGAGAGAGAAGAAAAGGACGAAAGGTGTCTGTAAATCATGTATTACAAGCAAAAGGTCTGTGTGGCCGCCTTGTCCTTGACTTGCCTTCTCGGCCAGGCCTCTGGGCACCCTGAGGTAGATTTGACGGAGGGTGCTCCTTGTTCCAGAGCCCCTGGAAGCCTGGGCTCACAGATGAGGTGTGAGGGGCTGACACTTTGGGTCATGCTCTGAAGGGGACCCGCCAGCTTCCCACGTCCTGCTTGAAGACGTGCACTCTTAAGGACATGCAATGCATGCGTGCTAGGGACAGAGCAGAGGAGATGGGGAGGGAGACCCAGGGGGCCCCTGATTGAGTTTCTGAGCTCTCCGTAGGGATCAAGTTCAGGCTCACTTAGTGGGTTCCTAGGTGACCCTTGAACAATGTAGAGGTTAGGGGCGCAGAACCCTGAACAGTTAAAAATCCACCTCCAGCTTTCGACTCCCCCCAAACTTAACTACTTAACGGTCTACTCTTGACTGAAGCCTCACCAATAACATCGACAGCGATGAGCACCTACTTTGTACGTTACATGCATTACACATTGTGTTCTTACAGTAAAGTCAGGGAGAGAAAAGACAACGCCGCCATGGAGAAAACCCTCAGGAAGAGAGAATACTTGTGCACTGCTCTGCTGGGAGCCGTCGGAGTAGAAGTGGGTCTGCGCGGTTCCAACGCCTCTTGCCCAAGAGGCCCTGGTATTTAGCTGAACACAGACTCGAGGCAACAAGAGGAGCCAGAAATAAATGAATCCAGAAAAAACTTTGCATTCAGGTCTCCCCTTGCCCCTCCCACATTCACTGCATTTGTGGCAGCTAATTATAGTTTTTATCTAAACCACCAGAACACCTAGAGGCACAGCCTTAGAATCTAGCCCCGGGGCAGAGCATGGCCGCCTGGCAGGACAGCGAGCTGTCAGGCTTATTTTGGGTGGCTTTTGTGTGTATCCTATTTGCTGGCGTCTGGCCTTGAAACCCATAGCTCTGTGTGGACCCGGATGAAAGCACTTTTGCTGGGAGTTGGAGTGAGAATCGTGCGCATATTACTGAGGAAACGGAAAGGGGTTGGTCCCCCAGATCAGGCCTGCTTTGACTGAGAGGGCCCGGACAAACGTGGGCTATCAAGAATCTCTGCCTCCATAACACTTTGTTGGCCCCTCTCCTAGAACCACGAACCCATTCCAGTTTTATAACAGAATTCCTTGTGGTTGTGTTTCTCCTCAACCTCTCTCTCTCCCTGCTCCTCACCAAATTTCCTGGGGGTCTCTTGAGGGCTTGGGATATGTTCTCTTGGCATGACCTATAAAGCTACCCAGCACAGTGAGTGCCTTGCCAGGAGGAGGCGCTCTACCTAGATGCTTATTCAATGGCATTGAATTGAATACTGGTCGCCCTACTGTCTTATAAAAACACATACTGATTTCCCCATCACCTGCAACCTAAAATCTTACTCTGTACAGCCTGGTCTAAAAGTTTTCGAAGGGTCAAGTCCTAACTATTTTCCAGCTTCTCTCCATACTTGCGGCCCCCTTACTAATAGGGCGCGCTCTTCCCCATGTTCATGTTCCCCTTCAACACCTCTTCCCTCTCCCTGGAACACCCTGTGCGGTCAGTTCCAGATCATTGTAGAAATCAACTTCACTGTTACCCGTGCCCGGTGAAGCCATCCCCAACGCCCTCAGCCCTTTCCAGCAGAATTAGTTGTTCCTTCAGTTGGTCTCCTGGGACACTTTGTACGTATCGTGAAAGCACTTTCTGGTTGTCTGTGTGTGAGGGTCTGTATATGCCTGTTTCCCTCAGGAGACTCTGAGTCAGTCAAAGACAGGGACCCTGTCTGAGACATAATTGCCTTCACAGTGCTGGACGCTTCCTAGGAAGACAGGTGCCTGGTAAATGTCTGATACTAAATTACTGAGAAAAGGAATGGGTTCCATTCATCTCTTCTTTCCAGAGTCTTCCTACATCTGTCCTCCTTCTTTCCTTCTCTCCCACACGTGGCCGCCTCCCAACGCTCAGCCCGTCTATGGCACTAGGAAGGCAGTCCTTTGATTTCCATTTCTGAAATGTTTATAGCCTTGTGTATAAGTTCTGTAACATCAACCATAGCCATTCACTGCTCATCATTCTCGTGGGCCTCCAACGTTTGCAAAGATACTGATTCAGGCCCCTTATTACTCAAAGATGTACACACCCACAAAGATGAACCTTCCTGGATCCTAGCATACTTCCTCCACGAGGACTCCCCTACCAGTCCAAACCCACAGCCATTTTCCTTTCCTTCTGATTTTTTTTTTTTGGCTTTTCTTGCGTATGCTGCTCAATCCCTTGGTCGCCTCTCTGTTCTCTTTAATTACTACACTGTTGTTTTGGACTTGTATGCAGTTGTCATGGATATTTTTTTCTCCTGATTCTCTGGAGACTTCCCCCTGGTTCACATTACGGGATACGTGATCAGAATACGAAATGAATGACTGTGTTAGACAGTCCGACAGGGACTCTCTGTATCCTGCATCACTCCCCAGACCCTGGGTTTTCCCAAGGGAACTTCACCTCGATTGACTGGCTGCTGCTGCAGCAATATTCGGGAGCCACATCGAGGACTCTAGTTTCTGTGATGGAATAGATCTCCAGTGATTTAGACATTTTTGATCCACATTGGTTCACTTTATTGTGGAAGCCATACCACTTGGTTTCCTGGTTCAAATATTGATAAAAATTCTTCTCCCAGCAGAGAGAGCTGTCTCCCCTGGAGCTTGAGCCGGTGTATCCCCGCAGAGTTTCCTCCTACCCCAGGGCCACAGATAGGAAAGTGAGTGCTCTGTGTGAAGGCCAGCTGCAGCTAAGTAGGCCAGCTGGGTTTTTTTGATGTCTACAATCACCAAATTGGTGTCTGCAGCCTTTTCTGCCTCCTGTCTGAACATCGTTCTTCTCCTGCACTCCGACCTCAGTGCCTTCCCCTGTGGGGGCTGAGCCTCTCTAACAAGCACTCCTTCATAAATTTTCCTCTCCTTCCCCTCCCCCACACACTGTCAAAACCACTGCGCCAGGTTTGTCACAGTCACAGGACCTTGCGAAGCTAAGCTCTCGGAGTAAGCGCAGTCGCTCAAGTCATGTCAACCAGTAACTTCAGCATGTTGACATGAGGTTCCTGAAGCTCCAAGAAATGAGCTCAGTGTGACCATTTCAGGAAGATTGGATACTGGTGGTGGAGTCTTGTGGGGGTGAATCGTTCAGAGCCTCCCACGACAGCTAGCCAGGACACCCACATCTAAGGCCAGCCATGGGCCCAGGAAAGCTTCCTCCCACCCCTTCTCTGCTCCCGGGTGACCAGGGAGCTTCCGACTCTGAAGCTAGTGGGTGAGGTTTTAGGCTGAAGGGTAGGTAGGAAAGGAGGTCCCCCAGTAAATACGTGGCCTGAGCCACCTGGCTTGGAATTCAGGGTTTGGAACGTCATTCGGTTCCTTCATTCCTAAAGCTGACCTTCTAGAGAGTTTGGAGCTAGCAAGTTTCAGATTCATTTGCGTCAACATGTTGTTTGGTTAATGCAGCTGAGCATCTAAGCCCATTTTCTTAGAAACAGGAAATCCCAGTGTGCCAAGAGTAAACAGATCCCAGCCCCCAAAGGTTCGAGTTCATTTAGGAACTCCCTGACCACAAGGGTCTGTGGGGCTGTGTGCCTAAGCCAGGCTCACTCTCCTGCCCGCAACTGATCTTGCACAGAGAGATGATCTCTCTTCAGCTCAGCGGCTGGAAGAGCTGTGAACAGAGCCAAGCTCAAGAGAGACTGAGGGTAGGTTAAGGGCAGGATCCCAATGTCAAACATAACATAGAAGAGTATCAAGTGTCTCTTATAACTCAGCAGGTGTTACTCCTGAGACCTCCCCCCACCACAGACTCTTTGACTAGAGGTGCTTCCTTTTTATTCTTTGTATCTTTCAGGATAGCAGGGATCTTGTCTGATTTGAGTTTTTTTTGTTGTTGTTTTGTTTTTTAAGATTTTATTTATTTATTAGAGAGAGAGAGAGAGAGCAAGTAATTGCAGCAGTGGTAGCCTCAGAGGGAGAGGAAGAGGGAGAAGCAGGCTCCTCGCAGAGCAGGGAGCCCGAAGCAGGGCTCATTCCCAGAACCCTGGGAACATGACCTGAGCCAAAGACAGATGCTTAACCAACTGAGGCACCCAGGCTTCCTAGGATCTTTGTCAGTCCTGATGCTACCTGCAGCACAGTGCCCAGAACAGGAGGCACTAAATACATATTCATGGGATGAATGAATGTTGAAATAAGTGGCACCATGGTAGTCAAAACATTAATGAAAAACTTGACTGTCCCAGCTTTGCAAGGCACTGTGCAGGGGTGAGGCAATGCAGGGCTGGTCCTGAGGGGCTCCTAGAGGATTCTCATTCACACATTTGTCAGCACCCGATGGGGAAGGGCTGATTCTACCAAAGTTGCCGGGAGTTTCCAACTTCTTGATGTTAGTTGAGTGAGCTCAGGTTAGTGGGGTCTGGAGGAGAAGAAAATCATTGAATGAGGGAAGGGGGAAGGGCAGGGGGTGGCCAGAGGGGCCCCCACTGCCCAGGTCCCATTCCCTGGTCAGACAAAGAGCCTTCAGAAAGCTACCTTCCCAACCTCTGCCACACACGGAGAAGGCGAGGGGGCCTGGCCTCTTGCTGACAAGGAGCCCCCTGACCCTCTTGCTGTGAGGGGCAGGGGAGGGGGCAGGCAGCTGCCCCAGACGCTGGGGTCCCTGAGCAGTAACCAGGGAATCTGACAATGGAAGAAAAGAGGCAACTCTTCTATTATTAGTAGTTGCTTTCCCCGTATGTGTAAGTCAAACAGCCTACGCAAAAAGAGGCCTCATGGCAGCAGGAAACTCAGAGTTGTGGGTGTCTGTGCTATCAGATCAGGTCCTGGGTTTGCCTGTAATGGGTCTGGGTGGGGCGGGCTTCCATGGGTCGGGGCCGGGGAGGTGAGCTAAGACTGCCCCCCCCCCCCCGCCTCCGACTTTATGACTCAAGGGGGACTCTGTGACTTTTTTAACATCTCCGTTTCAGCATTTCATGTGGCTTTCTTTCTAAAGGCTATAAAGAATATTTTATTGAAATAAAGAGGACAGAAATCTAGCCCTGCTACAAAATGCCATCCCAGGTCCAGAAACTGGGGGATAACCAAAGTGGCCTAGACTTAAAGCCCAGCACTTAGCACACTTTTAGTGATTTACTGTACATCCATTAGAAGTAGGGATGTAGATGAATAATAATACAGGAAATATCCATAATTTAGTAATAAGAAAATAAAAGGAGGTTGCAAAACAATGTGATTCTGGTTATATAAAAATAAGGCATGTATGGGGGCACTCAGGTGGCTTAGTGGGTTCGTCTGCCTTCGGCTCAGGTCATGATCACAGAGTCCTGGGATGGAGCCCTGTATCAGGCTCCCTGCTCAGTGGGGAGTCTGCTTCTCCCTCTGCCCCTCCCCTTGCTCATGCTCTCTCTTTCTCTCAAATAAATAAATAAAATCTTTAAAAAATAATAAGGCATATCTATATATTTACATTAAAGAGACTGGAAGGAAACACATTATGCTTTAACAGGTTGCTTTCTGGGTTGTGGGATGATGGGTGCTCTTACCTTTTTCTTTAGTGATTTTTCTCTATTTTCCCCATTGTATACAAAACTGATGTATTATTTTGGAAATCATTATTTTAAAAAAATACTTTAAGAAGACACAAGGCATTTAACGAGGAAAGGAAAATTTTAAGCCACAACACGGAAGAGGAAAGAAGTAACAGTATCTGCGGGGTCACATGAAGGGAGCTGACTCTCTCAGTGTTGGGTAGGTGTTGATGGACCGTCACTCCCATCCCTGACTCTCTGTCTCTCTTTCTCATCCTTACACAGCTCTGCTCCTTCCAACCCATCACTGCACGCCGTTCCCACAGTACCTTCCTTCCCTGCAGCACCTGTCTGCCTGGCATTCCTATTGGCTTGTTTGAGAAAGCAAGAGAAGCTCTGGAAGGAAAAGTAGCTGTGATGAACATTGCTCAGCGCCCCAAGTCCAGAGTGAGTCTCGCTGGTCCCTGGAGGGCGCTTGAGATCTGTCCCATTCCATAGAGCTCATGCTTTGTCTCATTGCCTTGGCATAAAGCACCATTTGACAGATATTAGGAAGATGTTGGTGACTCCCAAGTGTGCACCTATCAGAAACTGGCTGCCTTAGTCTCCCCAGGAGAATGTATTTAAGTTGGAAGTAAATCATATATACACACACACGTGTGCTTTGTGGAGATGTACACAGAGATCCACGTAAACACACACATACACACAGAGATGCCCAAATCATACACATACTTAGGAGGGAAGGGGTGCAGATCAAGCGTACACACACACACCCCATTCTGTCCTCACAGCATTAGGAAATGGTACATTTTCTTCATCTAACTGATGAGAAAACCTAGAGTTGAAGAGGTTAAGTGACAGGGCCAGAAGTGGCTGAGCTAGAATTCAAACCCGGTCCTGCCCATCTTCAAAGCTCCTAGCAAGCGTGCCACTCCCCCTCTTGCACGGCTATCCCCACAGCCTGCTGTGGTGGCGGCGCATCCCACAGCTCCGTGCTGACTGGGTTCAACCTGGCCTCTAGCACAGCCATGACAGAATTTGTGGAAATGTTCACCACAGCTCTTTACTTCCAGGTTCTGAGATCAGAAACGGAAGTTTCAAAATACCGAAAGTTCGTTTATGTTGAACATACTGCTTCGGCTAAAAGCAGGAAGTCCAAGAAAGCCTGATCTCATGAAATTTTTCAGCCCAATTTGGATCGACATCTGCACTTCTGGATTTTCCACTGTGTCCAAGCAACCTCAGCTGCTCTGCAGCTTCTCCCCTTTCACGGACCCTCCACGTCCCGCGTGGGGTACAGATAGGTAACACAGTCTGTTGCTACTAAGAGGTGTCCAGTGATTGGCCACTTGCAAGGTGGTGAGCTGGGTTAGTCAGCTTGAAATTTGAAAAATATGCAATGTTCTTTTTGTAAAGTTAAAAACAAAAAAAACAAACAAAAGCTGTAAACAATAAGTCATCCAAATAATGGCTTCTGTTCTTGTCTCCAGGTGCAGGAAACAAGTGGAAAGGAATCTTGCCCCTCCTCCTTCCCGTGGACCTGGCCTCCCCCTCAGTTACACTCTAGCCAGGCTGGAAGAAGAAGGGGAGGTGACAGTGCTCAGCAGTGGCTTTGCCTGGCCTGCTTTGGGGGAGCCTCTGAAGGCTGGGGAGGATCGTCTCTGTATCCCAGATCCCATGGGGAGTACATCCCTCATGTTGCACATGAGAAATTGGAGACTAGGAGAAGTGACATGATTTGCTCAGAGTCACACATCTCGTTGAGGGCCGGAGCTGGGATTAGAACTCCAGTCTACTCCAGCAGGCTCCTCTTTTCTCCATCTTAATAGCTGGCCTGCGCATTTCGGTTTCACATGACTTAATAGATGTCACGGAGTTTTTAAATGACAAGTTTAAAGTCCATGTTTTCTGGGGATGCCATTATCTATGAGGCTTCCCTGTTCAGAGGCTTCCAGGAACAGTTCCCTGCCCCCCACCATCTGGACACCACCTTAGATACCCCTGTGGGAACATCGGAGGGCTTCGGGAAAACAAGAGTCCTCAATGCATGGTGGCGTGGGCTCCTCCACTTACAAGTTGTAGGGCATTCTCTTGAAGCACGACTTTGACCCAGCCACATCCAGCTGAAACCGTCCAGAAGAGGTAGCATATGGCCTCTTAGGGCCACGTCCTCTTCAGCCTGAGGGGTGCAGGCACACAGGGGGTGACTGTCTTGCCTTGCAAACCCTTGAAACTGGGTGCAAAGGAGATGGGGCATGACACATGGAGCGGCTGTGTGGCCTTGAGTAAATTGCTTAACGTCTCTGGGCCTCAGTTTCCTCATCCCAAGATGGGTAATTGCAATATATACCTCATGGGTTGCTGTGGGAACTAAAGGGGAGACCCGTGGATGTGGGTTCTTCCCACCCTCTCCTGCAGTCCCACACCATCCTCTGGGATCAACCCTGTGGGCCCAAATGTCTGGGGCCCCGGAAGAGCTGCCAGAACCTGGAAGAAGTCTCCAGGTCCGCAGTATCCCTACTTCTGCAGGGATCTCTGACACTTAGCAATCACTGAATAAAGGCTACCTGACAGCAAAGCCTTAATGAGTCTGCTTTCCTCTTCGAGGGTGCCTTCTGGGAAATTCCTCCCTCCCCTCACAGGCCCTGCACAGTTTCCTCAGCCACATCACAGGTGCATGTTCTTCGCCGGGGACTCTGGTTTGGGGTGCACTTGGAGCCGGGGTGAAGAGGGTAATCTCCCCCATTGCTCGAAGTGGTGGCAGGAGGAAACAGGGCCTTTCATGTGGCAGGCTCCGGCATTCTCCCCAGAGCGGTCCGTTCCCCGGAAGCCAAGCCAGTGGGCAGAGGCCCAGGCTGCTGCGCTGCTTCCTCCCCACCTTGGAAAATTACACAGAAGGCCGCTGTGCCCACTGGCTGCCGGGCAGATGCCTGCTGCTTTCTGAAACGATCCTACCTCCTTAGAATGAAAAACAACAACGTGCCATGCCCACAGTGACGAGCTTGCCCTTTCCTCTTCCTCCTCCCTGCCCTGGAAAAAGTACAGGATCTGTAAACAAGTCATTAGATTCAAGATCCTGCCCAATTTAGACTCTTTGTCTCAGTTTTCTCCAGAGTAAACTCGTGGTCACACCCACCCAAACCAAGCAAAGCCCAGAAGGAATGCAGAGCGTTGTGGCCAGGCTAACCACAGCTGACCCCAGGATGCCCAGAGCTCTACGCTCTGGGTACTGGGAGGGGCCCGCAGGGCTCCCGGAGAGCTCCGGCTCCAGCAGGAGAAGAGCAGTGCCCTCGGATGGGCACACAGCTCAGATCTCCATCTCTGGGTTCAACTCCCCAAAGTAGTTTGAATTTCGCAAACGCCTCCTCAAACTAGAGAATCCCAAATCCACCTCCTTTGAAGTCTGGCAAGAAAAAACCCCCAAGATCAGCTTCTCTTTTATTCCTATACTTCCCGTACAGGCAGGCTTCTAGAAAACAGAGGTTGAAGAAAATGAAAGTCAATGCCAAATACTAACCAGACAGAAGACTAACTGCTTTTCCCCACGGTCCCCCACCCCCAGCTCTGGCATTATGGGCTGGGGAACTGGGCCCCTCTCCTGCCGCTGAAGATCTGTTTATTTTGCACTCCATAAAGGGAAACCAGGCCCTTTTCTGACATTTTGGCTTGGAGGGGGTGGGGCGAAAAAGAGGTCCAGAATTTAAACTCAAAACCAGATCAACTTCTCAAAATCTCCTGGTGCTTTTTCTGTGATTCTTCAATGGACTACATTGTGTGAATCGGGCTTTTAACTCTCCCAGCCCATGATGCCTCCTTCTCCAACCCCCTGCGAATGCCATAAACTGCAATGACCCCTTCTTGACTTCCAACCACGCCAGAGCGCCCCAGATGAAATTAGGGACAGACGTGCTCACAAGCCTCTTGGCAGCTTCCCCCACTCCACTACCAGCCTTGCTCTGCCTCTCCTGCCGGCCAGCAGGGAAATCTGTGCCTCTCAGTCTGAAACCCCGTTCTCCTGAGCGGGGCTGGTGGCTTCCTTTAAACAATGAAACAGGGAATTTCCTTTGTTCTGGAAATGTTCCGCTTGTCATCCACGTTATCCTTATCAGCGGACCACAATGCAGCCAGGAGAGGCCCCGGTGTGCTCAGGACCCGTGGGGTATCATTGCAAAATGTTTTCTTCGCTTTTTCCTCTGCCTTGAATTCAAAGCATGACCTCTACGAGTGGAATTCAATCAGGTCATCTCCCAGATTCCCCAGCGGGGAAATAAAAGTAGCACAGGCAAAGTCTATTGTTTCCATCTCAAGAAGGTAGAAAAGTGTTGTTTTCTCTCTTTCGCATCCAAGTTAATGAGATGGGATGGGGGACGGGGAGGTAATAAGAGGTCCCTTGAACATTGTTTAAGATCTCAGGAAATAAAACAGTGCCTGGATCCTGCCTTCTCTCAGCACTGACGGAAGGTTCTCCCCGGAACGTACTGGCATCTGCGCATCAGTCCTTTGCCGTGATGCTGATTACGGTGAATGCGATTCATTTTCTATTTGGACAAGCTGGAAGTTCAGTTGTTGTTTTTTTTCTTTTCCCTCCCCCTTTAAACAACAGGAAAGCAATACAGTTAGGGAAAGGGGTAGAGGCATGTGGAAACACCAGAAGGCCAGAGGAATTGCAAAAATAAACTTCCGCTAATGTTAACACTCTTGTATTCCAAGGCAGGCGTAATTAATTGTATATGCTTAGTCACTTAGCAACCCCGAGCTCTTATTCTGAAAAGCTCAAAATATTTCACATATGTAGTGAGCAAAGTCTTTGGGATCAGACAGACCCTACTAGCTGCCTAACTTCTGGCAAGTCACTTGAGTTTTCTATGCCTCAGTTCCTTCTCAATGGTAAAGCCTGTCTAATAATAGATGTATTCCACGGGCTACGGTGGGAAGAAAGTGCTAAATTGCATTTAAATGCTCAGGACAGCACTGGACTTATCAGTAACTACTCAATAAACGTGATTATAGTTACTGTCATTATTACTATCGACATCACAGTGAGCTCCTGCCAATGGTAGTTTTGAAGTAAGGATGAGGCCAAGAGCACGTAATTCCAGAAAAGATCTTGAAAGCCAATCCCGGTTCTTCATCAGAGATGAAGACATCTCTGACATTCTAGCAAACACCTCATATAGATAACAGGCCTCCTCAGTAGGCGTTTTGTTGTGTTTTTTAATCTTGCAAAAGGCTTTCGCGGCCATCTTTATTACAACATCCTTTTGAGGTGAAATTATCACTGGCAGAATCTCCCGGTTCTGCCGTTGAGGAAATCGAAGCATGGGGAGACGCAGGTCCTTGCTGAAGGACAGACAGCAAGCACTTGGTATCAAAGCCGGTGAGCATGGTTTCCAGAGATCTGTCTGCCAAAGGGCCACCCGGCTTTGCAGGGGAGGAGTTACACAGGCTGACACCAAGCTGATTCCCCCAACCAGAGTTCTCAGAGGTGGAAGTCAACCTTCCAGAACGGTCAGGCCCTTGACCTTTCTGGACATTAAACATACATCAGCTGGTACATATATGTTCCATGCATTCAGTAAAACGCTGGTCCGGTAATGCCTCCAGGGGTCATTGTCCTCTCACAATATTCTTTATTACACTTTACTTGCCTTGACTGCAGAGGAATGTGGCTCAGAAAATGGCTCATGGACACACGGATAACGCCTGGAGGGACCGTGGGCAGAGAGACGGAGCTCATGATGCTGAACTTGGCAGTGTCTCGGAGCGGCTGGGTAGGAGAGCGGCCCCTTAATTCATTTGCTCATTCTGCAGACTTACTGGGGGCTTGTTTCATGCTTGCTCCTTTTTATCATTCAGGGTTCGGCCTCAATGTCACTTCCGTAGGGAAGCCTTTGACCTCTGAGACCAGGCCAGGTCCCAGTATTATACTCTCCTGATGTACCCTGCACTTCCCTTTTCACTCTTCGCACTTACAAGTGGCTCAGTATCTGTCTTCCCACCTTCACTGTAATGCGGCCAGGCAGGAGCCCTGCCTGTCTTTACTTACGCTGGTATCGCAGTGCCTTGCATAGAGACGGTGCTCAATAAATGCATGAAGCCGTGCCAGGTGCGGAGTCTCAAAGGAAAACCAGCAGAGAGTCTGCCCTCAAGGAGCTTGTGCAGACATTAAAAACCCACACGTGGATGCTTATTAAAACCATGTAACAGGAGTAACTCAGTTAGCATGGTCACAGGATTGTATTCTATGCACACTTCCTCATCTCATTCCAGATAAAATCTGAAAAGAACAAAGGGGGAAGTTTTCAAACTGAAGAGACATTCTTCTGAAATTATTGAGCTGATGACAGACTAAACCACAGAAATATCGAGCTAATGATGGACTCTACTTAATTGGGATGTGACTATTAAGAATTCTAATTGGGCATTCCCTGGGGCCTGGGGATTGATCTGTGTTTTATCCTTTCCAGAGGGCAGGTGTGAGTGGGAGCCGACCACAGTGGTCCATCTCTCCTAAGACAATACTGTCACGTTGGGCTCAGAGAACTCTGCCTCATGTTCTCTGTGGCATCCATCCATCTTGGTTTTAAACAATTCGACTCAGAAATGCATGCCACAGAATCAGCGATGGACACGGGACTGACCTTCACACTGACGCCAACCTTGATTTCTACGTGAACGCCACCATCTATCTGCTCTTTAGGTCTCCCCTGGAGAAAGATTAAGGTGTTTATTCCTCGTGATAAATACAAAGCCATATCAGGTATAGCATGTCATTCCTATTATCCATGAGGCCACAGAGGAAAGAGAGAACTTGCTTCATATCTCAGAGGTGGCAAGCACTTGGATCTTGGTAACTGAGAGTACCACGGAACAGTACAAACCTAGGGAATACCACTGGAGGGAAGCTGGAGTTCAAAGATCACCACTCTGGTGAGTTATTTGTTAAATGAGATTGGTTTGTATATATTTATACTTAAGGGGAAATTTTCCTACAACAAATTATAGGGATCTGGAAATTAGAAAAGCCAACCATCTGTTAATAGGATGGAGTCCTACGTAATAGAAAATCATATACTCACAGCAGCACAAAGCATTAGAACTGAAAATGACCTTCAAAATAATTTAGTACAATGTCGGTATTTTAAAATGAGGGAAACGAAATCATCATGTTGTGCAGGATTCTCTTGGGCTCAGGCCATTTTTCATTGAAAAGGTATATATAAAAAGCCCATACCTTTCTTTGACAAGTCCAACATACATTTAATCACAATTTGTGAATATCCCTGTGATAAATTCCAAATGGCTCCACTTTATCGAAAGGAAAAGAAAACAGTATATTCTTAAAGATCTCACAGGGTTGGTAAAGAAGCCAGGAGACTACAGGGTAACCTTGCTTGCTACTCCAGGCCAACACGGATAGTACCTGGATTATGCTGGACGTTTACTTTTCGTTTGGTTCAATGCCAGTCATGAAGAGTTAGTGGAAGCCCTAGTCTCCATGTGAACAACACATCGCTGACTCAATAAAAATAATCCAGGTAAATATATCCTCTGACTGAATTCACATTTTAAGATGCTTCTGATCTGAATTATATAGACTTGTACTGTCTGATAGGGAGTCACTAGTTGCATGTGGCCATTTAAATTCAGGTTAAGCAAAGTCAACTGCAGTGAAATTGAAAATTTAGTCCCTCATTGCACCAGCCACATTTCAAGTGCTCAGGAGCTACCTGAATCCTGGGCTAGTGGCTGCCATATTAGACAGTGCAAAACAAGGCCTTCTTCCATCACCGGGAATCCTACTGGAAAAGTCCAATAAAAATGGGTCTCTATATCTGCCATTCTCCTCTGCCTTTGAGATAAGGCTAAGGAAGATGAGAACTATTGGTCACAGTTCCCAAATCCCTCATCCTAAAAACTGTGAAAGAGCCATATCTATCACAAAGCTTCCTGTACATCAGTACTCTCGAGAGAGATGTCTGCCCCTTCCACAGCCTAAGAAAATACAGCTCCCTTCTACCCAAATTGCATTTAAAACCAGAAATTTAGAATTACTTGGAAAAGATTCGACATTAGCTCTTCCCAAATGTGTAAACGTTTAGGCAAGACATAGGACATAGTTAAGACAGTTTGTCGAGAGCCATGATATGACCCAACCTCACACAGCTAGACATCACTGTTAAGTGAACTGTGTTTCATGTAAGGTGCCATTCATTTCTGTTGTATGAGATGTTCTTCATAATTTGAAATACACATCTGAGATGTTCTCTTATCTCTTTACCTTCACGCTATGGCTTTGGTCTAGAAAACACAGACTGCCCCTTGAGTACAACATCAAGATCTTGGTGATCATTTGTTTTCATGGGCAAAGAAACAACAAGACTGATTTTAGCTAAACTGTGGTTCCTAAAGAACTACAGATCACACTATCTGAGCAACTCAGTGTCCAGCACCACGGACTGAAATCCCAGTCCTGTTAGCCAGGGGAAAAACTAGCATATAATTCAACACATTCAGAAAAAAGATATAAGGAACAGCTCTGAATCTCAATCCTAAATGTCCGGATGAGCACTTTAATGAACGGTCAACTTCATTTTCCTTTCTTTCTGTCATTATGTAGCTACTTCAGTGAGGGTTGAATATGGACAAGTGTTCTTCCTCTTTACTTCTGGTCACATAATCCTATTTGGTCACACAGTATAGCCTGGAAGGCAGAGATACAACCTTTCCTAAAATATTGATGATGCATGATGAGAATAAAGACTAAGTCTGCCTTGTCTAATCTCATGTGGCAGAAGAGCCAGGATTATTCCCGACTTCAACACTAACAGAGGGCCATTGTTGGGGCAAATTACTTTCATTCTGCTGACCCTTCCCTCACACTTAAATCGCTGAAGCTTATTAGTGGCTCTGACTCTTAAGGCAGTCCAACATGACCCCAGCGAATCAGAGCCCTTGATAGAAGGAGTTGAGTTCTTTGGTTCCTGCCAGTTTGGAAAACTCTGCTTTCTGGAAGGGGATGGTAAAGTGGCACTTACGGAAAGACTCAAGTGTTAGCTCCACTCTGAATGAACTGAGTTCAGGCCTGGCCCTGACTTCCTCCACTCATGACCACAAGGACACAGAGACATGAGAGAAGGGGGCACAGGTGAATCAATCAGGAGAGCCAGTGGGGGGTCTGGCTAGTGGGTGAGCATTTTATGGCTGCTCCCAAGGGAATGTTGTAAAAGATAATGTGTTTCATACTCCAGGAGGACTCTTGACTCTTTAAACCCTAAAAAAAAAAAAACCAACTCCCTGAAGCCACCACCCCCCCCCAAAAAAAACCTGAGCATAGATTGGACAGGAGAATTTTGTTTCTCTGGTATTTTCAGTGTGACACACTCTCTTTATCAGCAGCACAAGCCTGGAATTCCTGAGGCTGCACTCATATCCTGAATTCAGTTTTTACGTAAAACCTCCATTGATTGGGATGGGAGTTTCGTGAGTCTAACAATGGCCGGATATGAGGGAGGGAAAGGAGGAATATGTGGTGTTCAGTCTGTATTGATGCATTCAGAGGGGAGAGTGTCTTTATGGGCAATAAGATAGGAATAAGTAGCTAATTGGCAAAATTAACCAAATGCAAGTTAAGTCTTAGGAATCATTAAAGGCAGAAAAAAGTGACCCCATAGATTCGATTTAAGCAACCTTTATCATTCATTGTGTTCGAACACTGACTTGGTTGAGAAGAATAGCAACGGTAATCCCAACTAGCATTTACATGGCGTTTTGCAATTATGAAGTGCTTTTACTCCTGTACTTTTTCGATTCTTAACAATTAGCCAGTATGGCAGATGGAAAACTGAATATTACTTATTAGTATGATCATAAGTATTCCTGTTTTACAACTAGGAAATGAGAAGACTAGAAAAGTTAACAACTGGCCGAAGATCACACTAATAAGTGGGTTTAAATCTAGATTTTCACACTTCAAGTGGCACATGGCTTTCTTGGAACCATTCTGCCACTGTCCAAATGGTTTACAAAACCCTCCAGCATCTCACTGCCGGCCTTCACAAGATTTTTGTGTTCCCCTTCTTTGGCAAGAAGCACCATACAACACAAAAGCATTCCCACATTACATTGTGTAGCACAAAATTGTATTTTGTAACTCAGGTTGACTGAATACAATTAACCAGCCCCTGACAATAGAGAGAAGGATGATCACCTAATAAAAAGTTCAAATAAGGCCCCAGAAACGAACATGTTGCGTGATTTACAATTGACAAGAACAACCATATAATGAGCCACCCAATAGTCAAACTGTAGCAATTAATTAATGCCTTTCTTCAAGAAATTCAAAGCAACTCATCACTCCAGACCTTTTTTTTTTTTTTAACCAAATCCATGGGAGAAGAGGGTTACTGCTAGTAGTCTGAATCCTTTTGGGTAGATGGAGAAGCTGAGGTTAAGAAAGGGAGAGTCACTTGCCCAAAGTCATCCAGCCAGCCTAAGGCCTAACCAAGACCAGAACTGAAATTATCCAACCCTGGTGCCCACTTTGGTGCTTCAGATGGACTGATGCATGGATAGGCTAGAGGGCCCCTTGCCCAGGGAGCACAGGTCAGCTCCGTCAGACACTTCTGCCTTTAGTGTAGAGGTGTACAGAGATAAGCTCATCATCAAAGCTTATTAATGTCTACGAGGAAGGGGGTGGAGAACAAGGCTTGCTGTTGCAAGAACACTAACCCCCTCTAATGAGAAGGGGATTGTAAGCAACATGAGCATCTGGAAACTGCCACTCCACCTGCTGCACCTGCCACAAGACGGTCCTGTCAACCAACAGCTTGTCCATGCTGACTGGCTGCATTAGGAAGGACTCCTGTGTCTCATGTAACGTTTCCCTTTGCTCTTCTAGAAGACCTGAGCTCAGAGCCAACCCTCCCTCCTTCAGCGAAAGGCCCACCTTCAGTGATACCCCTTCTTTTTCCACAGGAGTTCACCTTCACTGAGGCATCAGTCTCCTTCCCTTGGAAATGTGCATGTTTTTGGCACACTAGTTAAACATTCTCTCCTGTTTCCAATTATTTTTAACAATTAAGCATGCAAATGTCTGAGCAAAATTTATTAAACTTCTGTGGGCTTTAAGGAGGGGAAAAAAAAAAGATGAACCAACATGAATCTGAATCATCAAAGAGTTCTTACAAAACCAGCATTTTGAGCCTTTAATTGGAAGTGAATCAGAAACAGGCGTGTGAAATTTCCCATGAAATGTACACAGGATTTAAAAATCAAAGAGAAAACAACAACAACAACAAAAAAGATGCTTTGGGCAGAGAAGAGCCTTGGCCATATCCATTCCAAAGTGATGGGAAGAATTGGTTAATTTGATAAGCTCCAAACCCAGTCCCATTGCCTGATCCTGGCTCATCTATAAGACTTTCTGGGGAGAACTCTAAGAAGACAGTGAGGATGACCATGGTACTGCTTTACCACACTACAGACCCAGTAGGGATATGGAGATCCACTGATCTCTAGAAGGAAAGGCTCAGAGGCTCTAGTGGCCAGAGCAGCACAGGTGTGGCTGTGGAAGCCTTTGCAGAGGCACCCTGGAAAAGTCTCCACATGCCAGTTTTCCTGAAACGACATTTTCAGAGAAGTAGTCTGCTTTTTCTCCCTCCCCTTTCTAGAAAACGTGCAGAAAATACAGGTCCTCCTCAAGTTCTTGACCTCTGGGGAAGTCCAATGTTGCACCAAAGACCCTATTTGAGAAAGGTTACTTGTGCCCTTTGGCCATATATGCTCTCACTGAGGAGAAGTCCAAGGTTTGTACAAGGTTCTCTGCAGACGAGATTATCAAGGCTGGGGTTGCTGTCTGAGATAAGCCATGGATCCGTGTGCTAGGATTCCTCACCAGTCACGGGCCTGGTACAGAGCTCGTGGCAGAGTCCAGTGCCGGGAAAAGAAGAGCCCTCCTGCTCACACATGGGGGTGCAGTGCCTCCCTTCACTTTGGCATTGCCAAAGCAGATGATGTGAGGCTTAGCACCCCGGTCATGCCCAAAACCACCCTCACACCCTCCCCTCGCACCATCTAGTTTCAGAAGTCACTTTCCTCTTTGAGATACCCTTTCAAGGTCTTTTCATCCAGAGAGACTTACATTGAGGACCATGGTGGGCAAAATCAGCGTGAATTACAACGGTAAGGATTAACCCTCTCCTCTCAGAAATATCTTTCTTGCCTCGGGAGGTAATTTCAGTTTCAATATGATTTCCATTTCAAATCAGTGATCTTTGTTTAAAAAAAAAAAGAGCAAAAGAAAGGACACTAGTAACATTTGGGTGGCTGCATGATTGCTTAGCTATCCAGCTGGTGTCTATGGAAAATGCCATCTTCAGTTACCCAGGAGTATTATACAGTTTTAAGGAAATAAGACAGGTAAACAAAAAAAGCATGAATTCATGAAGTCTTGATAACTTTGCTCCTGGAAACACCCTTATTGCGAATGTGGTGGGTTTGGACCCAGGAATATCAGAGTTCTGCTCTGAGGAGCTTTTGCCTGGTACTCATATTCGGATGCATCTCAGCCTGAAACCTGAAATCCCTCCTGTGCACTGGCCTGTTATCTTCTAAGAGTACCGGGGCATACTGTCATTGAACAACTTGCAATATTTGCCCTTGGCCATATGACAAGGCTACAGAGAGCTTCCTTAGCTGAGTCCCTATTTCTCCAGGTTATGCCTAAAGGTTTTTCAGAAATAATGGGCAGGCCAAATGATAAGGGGTGATATGGCATCCTCCAGGCAAGAGAGGAAAGCAACGCCTCCATCCCAATTTCTGGAATTTCTTCTTCAACTGACGTCAATGACCCTTTGGATAGACTTCAAAGCTTCTTATAGGCAGGTTTCTGGAGTTAGAACTTTGAGCATTGCTGGAATAAGATCTCTAAAGAAGAGGGTTTTTTTGCTGGCCTGTGGGGCTGAGTTAGGGTAACAAAAGAGTAAACCTCAATGCAGAGGCATTCCAGGCAACTCTTGAAAGCATGCCTGTGGGGGGGGGGGGCGGGGGGGGGCTCGGGGGATGTTAGTGAGGAGAATAGCCTCAATTTCCCACTTTGAATGAAATCAAACTACCACTAGGATGTGTTCAAGGGGCTCGATGACCCCCAATAATTGCACGTGGGGTCCATCGTGATAGTGTGTGGCACATTGTGGAAAACTGCGAAGGCAGGTCCTCGGCCCCTATGCCCTGAGAGTGAACATTTTTAAAATAATAGCTTCTTCGGTGCTAAATTATGTTTGGTCCCAAGTATCCTTGGAGCTCTGGTTTTCTTTGTTCTGCCAAAGGAAAAAGGAAATAAATCAGGAAGCCGGGCCAGTCCACAGGAAGTCTCACTCAGGCTGATAAAGGCACCGATGTGAGCTCCCCGTGGAAGCAGTTAAAAGTCAATCAGCCTTGAAATAACAAGAAAGACTATTCAGGAGAAACTGGAGTTCCACTTAGCCTTTCTCGGTGGTTTCCTTTTAACCTTGCAAAACATTCCCTTCTTTGTGTTTTGTGTAAGCCCCCAATCTGGGTTGGTGTGTTTTTTAAGCATGTGCAGTGTATGTGTGGTGTGTGGTGTGTGTGTGTGTATGTGTGTGTGTGTATGTATGTATGAGAACAAGAGAGAAAAGGGGAGGTGGTAAAGGAGGAAGCATTGTCAAGTCAAAGAATGTGCCATTCTCTATGAAGCTGTGACAGTCTGTCTTTTTTTCATTTCGTTAGCCCACGAAAATAAAACCAAACCTGTTGGTTTCATGCTCACTTGCCTGCTGTCCTCATATTACACCTGTTGGCAGAGTCGGGCAGGGACTCTTCCCCGGGGAAAACACAGGGTTTAGGCTTTCTGAGTAAAGGTTGGTAAAGAATTGAGAGACACCACAAATCTGACCCTTGCAGGCTAAGGGTGGGGTCACGTAGACTAAAGGACATGCAAACAACAACTAAACCTCCACGGTAGATGGTTTGACTACGAGCCTAAACTTCGTGGATGTGTGTGTCAACGGGCAGCGGATCACTGTGGCTACGCTCTATGAGCTTCGTAGGCAAACGGGATTAGGTTCAAATCATTGCTTTTCCACTTTCTGCCTTCATGACCTTGGGTAAGTGACTCCACCTTTCCAGAACGGAAGCGATACATACGTCACAGGGTTGGTACAAGGATCAAAGGCGGACATGTCTATAAAGGTGAACACAGATATTGGCACATAGTAAGAGCTAGAGAAATGGCTTTTTTTCCTTCTGATGACTGATTGCTCCTCCTTCCTCCTCATGCTATCCCTCCTCAGATGGAAGGCGAGTGAATCTCTTGCTCTTAAGTAAGAAGTAGGGAAAGACAGGCCTTAGCTAGAGCCATTGGGGTTCATGTAAAATAGCGGGTGATACAGTTTCAAACTGAATTGGGGCCTTTTTGGGGTTGACTGTGTTTTTACCCCTAGCATAGCAACACTTCCTGTTTTAAGAAGAAGAAAAAAAGCCTTCCAGAAAACTCATTAAGAGGCTCAAAATTCTTCTTGGACATCAAATAAGTCCTCAAAATATCATTTTTTTAAGAGGTAAGTGCAAATGAATCAAAACCAGACAAATTCAATTTCCCTTCAATTAAACAGGATTTTTTAAAAGTTCAGGGGAAAGGCGCTTGAGGCCAAATGTGTTTTGGGTTTTAAATGAGACCAAATTTTGAAAAAGAGTGTAAGCCCCGCATAGCAGAATCAGGCCCTATTCTTAGTTTGTATTAATGCAAAGGGATTAGCACAGCTCCAGTGTCACTTGGTAATAAAAACAACCAGCTCACAGAAAGTCACAAAGCACCTCCTAAGAGCTCCAGGCTTCAAATGGCCTCAAAGATTATTCTAGAATTTAGCCCTGAGATTGTGGGGAAGAGCCACATGGGCCCAGACAGAACTTCTATGAAAGGCTCAGTCATCCATGCCCCCCAAATAAGAAACATTTTTAAAGACTGCCAGTGATCAGAGTTTTATGAGCATGGAAGCTGAAAGGAAAATTTGAAATTATACCTTCACTGTATGCACCAGAAAACATTTAGCATGAGAGATTTTACATGAATTCTCAAAGACTGAAGTGACTTGCATAAGACCCCATCATTCATTTACAGCAGAGCTGGGCCTGGAATTCAGGTCTCTGGATCCTAGGCGGGACTGTTTTTACTTACTTACTTACTACAAAGTAGGACTCACAAGTCTCTGAGATCAGCACATTTGGGTTAGAATGCTGGTGTCCAGCCCATTTTTTACAAATCTATTTCTGAAGTTTCTCTTTATTTTTTTTTAATTTATAAAAGTAATATATACTACTGACTAAAAAAAATCAAAGACTACCTAAGTTTATAGTGTGAAAAAATAAAAATTGCCCAGAGGCAACCACTGTTAATAGCCTCTTGTATATTCTTCCAGAAATTGTCTATGCATAAACATGCATATGTGTGCATTTCCAATTTTTTTTCCTTTTTTAACAAAAATGAGACCACACATTTTGTAACTTGCTTTTTTTCCATGTGACATTATACCCCAGGGGACTATCTAAATCAGTGTATATAGACAATTGATTTTATTCCACAGAATAGTTGTGTGGTATTTTCTTATAAGCATCATTCATAATGTATTTAACAAGTCCTCTGTTGATGGAAGTTGAGATTCTTTCCGATTTTTGCCATTACAATGGTACAATAACCATCGTGTGCATACATCTTTCATATCCGACTGAACATGTCTGTAAGCTAAATTTTTTTAGATAATTTTTTTAAAGATTTTATTTATTTATTTGACAGATGGAGATCACAAGTAAGCAGAGAGGCAGGCAGAGAGAGAAGGGGAAGCAGGCTTCCCGCTGAGCAGAGAGCCCGATGCGGGGCTCGATCCCAAGACCCTGGGATCATGACCTGAGCCGAAGGCAGAGGCTTAACCCACTGAGCCACCCAGGTGCCCCTGTAAGCTAAATTTTTAGAAATTGGACTTGTTATTGAATTTCTGTAAATATTTAATATCTCAATCGTTGTTTCTGATCAATGTTTCCAATCGATGTGTCCTCAAGAATGACTGTACCAAGCTAGACTCCCACCCGCAAGGTAAGACAGTGACATTTCTGTTTACTCTAATATGAGGCAATTTTAAGCTGTTATACTGCACTCATAGATGATAGATGTTGGAATTTCATGATTTTCATTTGAATATCATTAGGCACATGCTTGAAATTCTTTTCACAGGTCTATTGGCCATTTGTATTTCTTTTTCTAGCATTGTCTGTCATAGCATTTTTGCCTACTTTTCTGCTAACTGGTCTACCTTTTTCTTATTGCAAGAAATCTGGTATCCTAGGACTTTTTTTTTTTTATTCCCTAGAAATGTTCTTCCTCAGGTTCTCATTTATCTTTGCACTTGATCTATGGTGTTTTTCCTCTGTGTTAAAATATATGGAGAGGACCTACAGCTAAGAAAGGGAGAATAAGAAGTCCTTTCCTTGGCTGAAGCCCTCATTTTCCAAAAATGTCCATACAACAGACTAGTATCACCAAAAGTGAAGGGGCAATGGAAATTATAAGCTGGATGTTATCCTTGGGAAAATGTTCCTACATTTCTTTATAGTAAAAAGCCACAAATAAAGATTTGCCTGATGAGTATTGCTGCTTTTGTAATCTCCAATAGTCAGACCTTAAAATCCAAAAGCAGAGAAAGCCCTATTCTCTACAGGTTCAGAAGAAATATTATAGGCAACTTGTTCTTGTTCACTTACGTGGAGTTCTGTTGAGAATTGTGCCTCGCTGTGTCATTCAGTTTAGGGTTGAATGAATAAATGAATGAGTATGAATTAAGTAATGAATGCCTAAAGGCAAAATGACTCTTCAGGCATAAAAATTTAGATTAAATTCTATGCATTTACACAGATGGTAACAGCATTAACCTAAAGACAACTAAAAAACTCAGGGATTTTATAATAATAACTGTTACCACATTTATGCTATATGAACAATAGTGCAAAATTGTTCGTGCTTGGACTCCTTCACACCTAAAACCAATGAGTACCCATATATCCATACCCAACAACTCTGCTACTGGAATTTTAGATTCCAGGAGACATGTGAAACCCACACGGGTTAGAGCTCCCATGGTACACGCAATTCTGGCCTCGTGCATGTGTGCATCGAAATGAGGCATAGGTCTTTCATTACCTTGGACACATAGCACTGTCTGAATAAATGGGCCCTGCTCGAGGTAAATGCGAAAACATTTCGGTTTGCTCTCTAGGAGGTAACTTGAAAAATTTACATACTCTGAGATTTTGATCATGAACTAAATGGCAGGTACCCTGTTTCCCAAAGATGGGAACTAATGTTAAATATGTTGGCATTTTGGTTCATAAGCAACTCAAAAGCTGCCCTGAAGTGGGACTGAATGATCTGGAAGTGAATCTAAACACTCTGATCCTGTTTGGAATGGTGGTGATAACCGAGTTTCTGGTGTGCTTGGTGAAATTTCACCATGAGGTGATGGGCACAACCAAACTATGTGAGTCTGTCAGACCTGTTTGACTTTCTATCCAAGTCAGATTGGAGTCTCCAGGAAACAATGTTTCCTTTTGTAACTTCTCAATTACTATCTCCTGACTCATTGTCAAAGGGAACTAAAGTTGTAGCCCAGGATAGCCTGCCTAATTGAAAAGAGGGCTTGTGGCGCACCTGGGTGGCTCAGTGGTTAAGCTTCTGCCTTCAGCTCAGGTCATGATCTCAGGGTCCTGGGATCGAGCCCCGCATTGGGCTGTCTGCTCAGCAGGGAGCCTGCTCCCCCCCCCCCCCCCGCCTTCCCCTCGGCCTACTTGTGATATTTCTCTCTCTGCCAAATAAATAAATAAATAAATAAAATCTTCAAAAAAAAAAAAAAGAGGGCTTGTGGTGTAATCTCTAGAACACTGAGACAGAGGAAACATTTAAATGAGTGAAAGGAAAAAATCACATTTTTATGAGCTCTGGTGAAGTAGAGTTTCTCCTCCTTCTCCTGACTCCTTACTTAATAAACAGGTATCTTTAAAGACAGCTGAGAGTGTGGTCTGGTTCCCTGAGCATATCATTGGCTCTCAAATCCTGTGATTCACTTCTTGGGGCCTCTTGTGTCCACCTGTGGACAAGTGATGGAGCCACTCCCTCTCCATTTCCTAAGGAGCTGGACAGGAAGGGCTCCATGCCTAAGAGATTTGTACATCTGTGTTGGTCATTCCTCTCTTCACGATTTTTTGATTCCTCCTTTCTAGACCTAAATTCTTTGTTACGGTATTGAAGGTCCTCCAGAGTGCAACTCCAGCCAATCTTTCCACTCCTACCTTTTCCTTCATATGCATCCCCCTCTCCCTCACCAAAGTATTCTGATTTCTTTCTTTTTTTTTTTTTTTAAGATTTTATTTATTTATTTATTTGTCAGAGAGAGAGAGAAAGAGAGAAACGAGCACACAAGCAGGCAGAGCCAGAGAGAGAAGCAGGCTCCCTGCTGAGCAAGGAGCCAGATGTGGGACTCAATCTCAGGACCCTGGGATCATGACCTGAGCCGAGGGCAGCGGCTTAGCCAACTGAGCCACCCAGGTGTCCCAGTATTCTGATTTCTGAGAAAGCCCCTGAACCATATCTTCTTGGGCAGGTCCTGCCCATCCTCCATAGCTAAGGTTCAGGTCCACATATGCCAAGAGGCTGTGTGTATAGAAAAAGCAAATATTCTGGAATCAGAAACCCTGGGCTTGAAACCCAATTCTGTCATCGATCAGCTGTCATCTTAGATAACTTACCTAACCTCCCTGAACTTTAACTTCTTCCATCCAAAATGGAGATGTGATGGTATTATTTCCCACTGAACTGTTGTGAGGATTAACGGTAAAGGTTAACGCAAAAGTGCTTTGTAAATAGAAAGGACCATATGAATAACTATTGGGGTTAGGTCTTTCTGGGTCTCTCCAGTTGAAATTGCTCCTTCCTTCCTTGAGGCTAGCATAACACTTGTTGCATTCCTCTGTGCACACACCCGGCTTATCCTCCTGATGTCTCCAGAAAGCAGCCTCTTTGCTGCTGGCATTCTATCTACTTGACCCCATTTCCTTATCCTGCATTACAGTCATGCAAAAGACCTTACTGATTTGCATGGTTTGTTGTCTTGCGTTAATATGGCTGGCATCAGTTTATGATGCCAATGAGGCTAAGGTTATAGATCCCCATAAAGCCAGCCGCTTCCCACACCAAAAGGATTATTCCCTAGACAGTCTAATCCTGTCAGACTTCCATGATATTGGGGCCAAGGAGGACGATATGGGGGTAGCAAAACCCCACCCATTGCCTCTGGGAAACATCTCAAAGCTATAGGCTACTGATGTTGGGTGTAAGAGGTCAGTAAGAGAGTGAAAGTGACATCACTAAGCAGTACCATCCCATCGATGAACTGATACGTGGATGGGATGAGCACTGTAGACGTAAATCATTAAAGCAAGAGAAAATGAAGCAGAGTAGTCTTCTGCAAGGAAAACACACCTGCACAGATCTGAGGTTACTAGAAAAGTTGTTATTCTGGTTGATGATTTTGTGAGGTTGTGTGTGTGTGTGTGTGTGTGTGTGTGTGTATGTACATAGTGACCAATGTCCTTTAGCCTTCTCAGTTTGTTACAAAACAACAAGCCAAAGATAGAAAGACTGTTCCAACGACAGGCCAAAAAAAGAAAGTCATGTTATTCAAAACAAAACAAAACAGAAACGTTATTCTAGACCTACATAATGTACCTAATTGTCTAAAATGAATGAAAATAGTAGATTTTCAATTCTTACTCTAGATAGTCGGTCCCTAATGTGAAAACCCGTCTATCAAGCTTCAGATAGAATAAGACTTTTTTTTTCAGAGAAGACTAAGATGGCTTGAGTCTTGACTTAGAATTTGAGGATATTTTTTGAAGTTTGAGGTAGGATAAAGGCCTTGGTGCATTGGAAATCCTGCCTGGTGATTCATCATCATGAAGTTTTCCCCAAATGTTATCTTTATTTTTATTATTATGCTGGGGCAACTCAGTACTAACATTAGACTAATGTTACATTTCTAGAAAACAGACTGGGCTTAAACCAATTACTTTTTAAAACCGAATGCCAAATTAACCAGTTAACCCCAAATATGAGCAGACATTGAAATCTGAAATCTTATTTAAGGCAGTTGTTATTTAAGACCTACTTACTACACAGTCTGAAAGATGGGTCTATTAGTTATATTGTAATGTATCTGAATATATTTTGCTTAAATCATCAAATACTCAATTATTAAAGGAATTGAAATAGGAATTCAGCCCACCTGCCCCTGGTCGGTAGAGGGACCTATTGGTTATTTAAGCAAAATCCTTTATTATTTTTGTTGCCTCCTGGCAACGGAGACTTTGTTTGTCTATAGGAAAAGAAGGATTTATTTTGGAAAACAGCTATGTAAAAATCTTATCCGAGAATCTGGATTTTTTTTTTAAAGTATGGACATAATTCAGGAAGGCAGTAATAAATTTTTCATTAAATAGCAGATATGTCTTTAGCTCAAAGTGCCAAATTCCTCATGGTTTTTGTTTTAAGTCTTCTCTCTCTATCTGTCTCTGTCTGCCTTTCTCTCTCTCTCTCTCTCTCTCTCTCTCTCTCACACACACACACACACACACACACAATCTCCAGGATTCTGTAACTCATGGTATTATAATGAAAGCAAATGAAATCTTTGCAATGTGGTGGAAAGAACACTAGCCTGAGGGTTAGGATCCCTGAATTCTCCTCTTGACTCAGTGGTTAGGTACGTGATCTTAGGTAGTGCATTAGACAACTCTTGGCCTCAGTTTCCCCAACCACAGAACAAGCATATTATGCTCAATAATTTCAAAAGTTCTCAAGTTGCAAACCTACAAATCTGACTTTGAATGGCAGGAGATGTGGAAGGAAGGTTTTTGTGGGAATTATTCACCAAGGAAATAGGATTCATCATTTGGTAACTACCTGAAGGAAGCAATTCTATGTGGTCATAGGGACAGAGAAACTGACATAGCGCTGTCCTGCCTGGCATTCTCATGACTCCAGGAAGGTTAAAAGTGGTGTTGGGGCGGGGGTGGCACACTCCACTCTTCAAAGTCAAGGCAGCACCTTTTTTTGAGGACAGACATAGAGTCTTTGTTCCCAGAGTTCTTCACTCTGCTGCTCTCTACTCAGATACCATTCTAAGTTTCCAAACCAGAAAGCATTGTCTTGTCAGCTATAACCTACCCTCCTGGCCCCGTCTGCCACACACACACTCTCTGCTGGCTTACAGAAGCCAGTGGGGACCTCCCCCTACATTTCCCATTTTGTTCTCCCAACTTTTAGGGAATTGTATGGTGCTCCCATTTCCCAAGGCAAACCATGAGGACTGATAGTTTCTCTGCTCCATTGTGACTTTATCTGAAGCATCCTCCCCTGGTATCCTGACTGATATGGTCACATCACCTTCCACCCCCTAACCTGCCTCTTTGTTCTTCAGAAGGTGGACCAACCCTAGACACAAAATTATTTATTTAGATGTCTGCCCCCTCTATGAGATATACATTCTAGCAGGGTTTTGATAACCTCTTTTATTCTCAATGCAGAAAGCAGAGACTTGGAACATAATAGACACATAATCAATATTGGTTGAATTAATAAAATATATATTATGGGACACCCAGACCTGTGATCTGATGCTCTGACCAATGGATCCCTGAAAGAACTTAACCCCAAGGAGAAATTCAGCAAATGGGCATTCCACTAAGGTACCAGACTTTATTTAATCCTCACTGTGGTTTCTGGCAAGGGAGCACTTTGGCCCCACTTTACAGACGAGAAAACTGACATTCAAAGACCTGAAGGGCCTTGCTATAGAGCACACAGCAACTGAGTGGCAGCTGAGAATGAACTCAGATTTTCTGACTTCAAGTCTGCCTTGCATATCCCTGTTTCATTCACCACTTCTGCATCTTCTCTGATTGTCTCTCCATCTTTAATGGTACCATGTGCATTGAATCAAACTTTCATAGACGGAGTAACTAGATTCAATGGAAGACTGCCTAGAACAAAGATGCAGATTTTGAAACCAGGTCATCTTTTGAGCAGCAACCAGTATCACGTGATTTTCAACACTGATAATATCACTGTGGGGGCAGGGGTGGGGTAGGTGTTGTTTAATATCGCAGGTTAACTTGTCTGTGGCCAAAGAGGAGCAGAATGGCTCCTGCAAATTTTGGTATTCCCAACATGACACTCAAAGCCTTCCCAGGAGACATTCTTGAGAAGGAGGCGAGAGCACGACACAGGACTTACAACAAGACGGCAAAATTAAGATTTTGAAATCACATGGAGTTCTGCAAATTATGCACAAAATAAAAAGCTTCCTCAAAGCAATCAGGCTTTCCTTGCCTAAATATCTCCTTAGTGTGGAGACTCATAGGTATTTTGAAATATTGACATGCCTTATATTTGAGGAAGAAACATGCAGGTGCGTAAAAATAACATTCCAGAATTACTCAAAGATGATTTGTCAAGGTCACTCAAACTGGGAACACACATCCTAGATTTATGTCTACAGACCTCCATCTGTACAGGACTGAGTTTCATGGACATGCAGGTCCATGTCCTTATAAGAACGTATAAACACAATATTTTAGGAACCGAGTATTAGAAAGATATACTGTAGAGGGACTTTACTTCCCCTGTTTCATTTGTACAAAGATTTTGAAGTTCAAACAGGTTCAGTGGATCATGCATTCTCATGTGAGAGGCTAGAAATCTACTGGCTTCCCCTTGTCCACTGTCCCCTCCAAACATAGTGTTTGAACCCCTGCAGGAATGGGGTCTAGGAGCCCCAAGATCCAGAGGTCACACAGGTACCGGAAACTGTGGCTTTTGCACAATTTAAATACCAAAGCATACATTAACAGCCCCATCCTTGAGAATTCTGGGGACCCAAGTCCCGCCCAGGGACTTGAGAAGCCACTGCTCTGTGGGTGTGTCTGCAGAACCAGGTCACCTGGAGGAGGGACAAGGGTGCTCCCCAGGAGGTTCTGGAGGGACTCACAGGCTCCCACCACCCACAGGAGAAAGAAGACCTTCCCCTCCATCCTTAGCATGAAGGACCAGGGCCCTTATCTCAGCCTGGTTTCCCTGCCTGCCATGCCAATCCTTGTGTGTGTCTCTAAAGAGGTTAGCACATCCTGGGTACACAGACCACAGCTTCCTCCATTTGCTCAGGGCCATAGAGGTCTGAGCATCATGGAGATATTGCTTCACTTCTCCTTAGGGTGTCCACATCAAGACCCTGGAGCCATCTTGCCACCCTTCCGGATCAGAGGGAGAACTTCTGGGTAAGTGGTAAGTGTCCTAATGTGGGGGAGTTTTCTAGAGTGGAGCATCCCTTTACCAAACCAGAGACACACAGACATTTGCAGGCGCACACCACCATGAAGAGAAACAGGGAGTTTTCTAGAGTGGAGCATCCCTTTACCAAACCAGAGACACATAGACATTTGCAGGCATACACCAGCATGAAGAGAAACAGGTGTAAGTGACCAGTGACCACCTCTGCACTCGCCATAGGAACACTCCTCACCCCCACACACTTTAAACTGGAAGAACCCAGACTCACACAGGCTTCCCCCTGAATTCGGTACAATCAGTTATCTCATCTCCAGATTTTCAAGTTCCTTCTGTTGGTGCCTTTTACCTAAGTCAGCATGTTTCAAACTTTCAGAAAAAACAAACAAAAAAAACCCTTAGAAAATAAAAACCACTACTCCACCCAAATGATAAAAATCTCTTAAATTCTCCAAGCACAACATCTTCATCTCCTCTAAACTCAGCCCTGAGCGAGGAGTTGATTCCTTTGGGTTCTGGGGAATGGCAGGCTCTGCCAGTCCCCACCTCACCAGCCTAATAGTTTTTCCAGACTGACTCCTGCTTGGGGTTGCGGGACAGCCTGGAAACCGACTCCTGGTCCCATTCATTCCTCTGGGTCCTCTAAGGTCAGCCGTTTTAGGGGGTGTCCCTCCTCTGGGCTCCCGGCCTCACTTCCCCCTTCCAGAAGGGGCAGGCAATCAACACTCCTGAAGTCTGACACAAACCCCAGACCCCCATCCATCCCTCTGGGCTGCATTTTGCAACTTAGAGGTGCGAGGTATGGGGTGAGGGTGGGGAGGGGGGTGGATTTGCCAGCGCGGTCGCAGGGGCCGTGGGCTCAGAGCCGGCCACCACAGGAGAAGCGGCTCTGCAGGGCGCGGGACCCTCTTTGGGAAGACGGTGGAGTCCTAGCCCTGGAGCCAGCGCAAGGCTGGGCGAGGAGAGCCAGAGCCCCGGCCAAGGCGCGGGGGAGCGGCGCGGACCCAGGCTGCAGAGGAATCCCCTGCGGGCGGAGCGCAGACGCCGGCCCGGCAGTCCCGGGGAGCCGGCAGCCCTAGAGGGCCAGAGAGCTCAGCAACACAAGCACCAAGAGGAAGGGAAACCAGCCCGCTCTGACTTGTAAACAGGGACTTCCATCTGGAGGAGTCCGCTCGCACAGACCCCCAAGCACACTCACTTGCACCCCGATCCGCCTGCAACCCATCCACTTGCCCGCCCCAAGGCCCTTCAGGCGGGGGACCCTAGCTGGTGGCGGCTGCAGCTCCCGCCCCCGGCGCCTTCGGCCTCGGTTAAGAGGAAGCCGGGCGCCAGGCGAGTGCCCAGCGCCGGGGCCAAGGCGCCCAGCTTGCCCGGTGAGAGTGGTGGGCCCGGAGGTCTCCAGCCCCAGGCTTGGATCCGCGCCCGAAGTCCTTAGGTTTCACGCGGACCCCCGCCCGCAGCCCGGCCCGCAGCGCGTAGGGGGCCGCCGGACGCGGCTCTGGGACAGGGGGTGCTGGGGGAGATCGCTGTCTGTGGTGAGCCCGAAGGGTCGCCCCCGCGAGTGAGACTTGCCACCCGAGCGCGGGAGGAGAAGGCGCGAAGCCGGGGCACGGAAGGAAGGGAGAGTAGCCACGTCTTCCGGGACCCCCGCGCCCCGCGCCAAGCCTGCCCGCTGCCTCGCCGCCCCGGCCGGCCCCGCCGCTCCCGTGCCCACTGCCCCATCGCTTACCTTAATAGTCCCGTCCATTTGGCCAAGTCTGCAGCCGAGCCCCCCAATATTCCACACATTGACCCGGTTGCAGCCTGACCTCGCAGCCCCTTCGGATTAGCCCGGCGCGGCCTCCCTGGCGCCCTGGGCCCTTCCTGCGTGCCCCCCACGAGCGCCCTGCCCTCGCTCCCCTGTGCACGTTTGTTGTTGTAGCGGAGCGAAAAAGAGACAGTTAACCGGATGAAACTTTTTTTCAGCTAATTTTGGGAAGTGACTTCACTTTGCGAATCGAGGAGGAAGTCCTATCTCTCTCTCTCTCTCTCTCCCTCTCTCTCTCTGTCTCGAGCTCTCCTCTCCTCTTCTCTCTGCTCTCCTTTGCCTTCCCTCCCCCCACACCCCCTCTTCCTCCCCTCTGCTGGTCCTGCTTTTCGCATCACACACACTATATAAATATACCCGGAGATGCCCAGATACATTCATGCGCAGCGCACACAGGATACTTGCTCCTGGGAGATAAGAAGGAGCCGGGAACAATGCCGGGGTCCACGCCCGGCGCCCGCGCCCTGATTCCCGCAGTCTGCACCCCCACCCCCAACACCTTCCCCCAAAGTCCAAAACCAAACGTCTTTGGCCTCCTTCCTTTTCCCGGGCCGTTGGCCGAAGGTGGACCTCCTGACTCATTCACTTTCCGTTTCTTCCCACAGATACGTTCATTAATGCTTTTTCCAGCCGGAGTCAAACTTATTGGGGGTTGTGGGGGGGGGGGAGTTTACTCGGGCTGGGGATAACCTGGAGCCTACTTCCCGGGGAGATCCGGACGCAGACCGAAGCAAACCAACCATTAAAAAATGTATCCGATGGGAATTTTTCCACTAGGGCCCTCAGCCGCCCAGTCGCGGCAGACTCGGAGCCGTTCACCAGTCGACGCGGACTCCGGGCGGTTTCCGAAGGACCGTCGGGGCCGCGGACAAGGCTTCCAGCGCATTGTTAGCAGAAGGGCGCCCTCGGGGCAGCGCGCCTCGGCCCTTCGCTCCCGGAGTGTTCCCGGCGCCCGCCGAGGGCGGGAGCGGCGGCACCCAAGGCCACCTATCCGCGCCTTCTAGGGTCAAACCCCTCGCACTTTACCTGGACCTGATGGCCCAAGTCCCGGCTCTCGGCCAGAGCCGCCTATGCAGTGCTACTCCGAGCCCCGGAGAAACCTACACTACCGCGGACGTTCCTTCTACGCTGGTCAGCAGATCTCCAGAGCGCAGCAAGCAAGATCGCCGCAGGGACTCAGACTTCCCCCTCGGGTGAGCCGCCGGGGTCAGTGCTCAGGACCATCATCCGCACCCAGCCGGGAGGTCAGCCCGCCCTCGGCCCGCCTTGTGGGTCCCCGCTACCCGGACACCTCCCCGGTCCCTCTGCATTGCCGCCGAACGCTCCAGTTGGGGCAGCCTCAAGAGTCCAGACGCAGCGAGGGGACCCCCACCCCTCCCCCGAGCGCTCTCGGCTTGACTCCCTTCTCCCCAACCTCCAAAACAGGTTACCTTGTCCACGCTCTCCAGACCACGCTTTGGACTTTTTCACTTTTATTTAAGAGTCCACCCGGGGAAGGAGGAAAAAAAAAAATCCAGAGGAGATCCGAGTCAATTGGAAAGAAAAAAAAAAAATTCAAAAGGGTGTCCACAGCGGCGAAAAAGGTGACTTATTAATTATTTATTTCTTCTGGACCAGTTGAGCCAGAAAGCTAGCTTGCCTTCCTCCCTCCCTCCCCCCACCACCTCTCGAAATTAGTCTCATCAATTCAGCTCCAATTTTGGGTTCGAATACAGACGCGGGTCTGAACGTGACCAGACCTGGAGTGGCGGGTGCAGCCTGCCAGCAATTGAGACTCGGTGTGCTTATGGGGGAGTGGGGTGGGGGGGGGGGGGGGGGGTGGGATGGGGGCCGGGCCGACCCCCCCCACCTCCTGTCTGCTTCTCAATCCAGGGGTCTGCTCCGGGGCTCCCCTGAGACCGCCACATCTGGTTACCGCTAGCGGGGTCAGTCCCCCCCCCCTTTGCCTGGGGCCACCAGTTCTGGAGTTCAATTAAAAGAAATCAGACTTAACCCTTTCCTCCCCTCAGCCGGCCGCCTGCCCTCTCACTCTTCCCTTCAGCTTTTCCACATGCTTTCCAGAGAGGAAAGAGGTTAAAGGGAAAGGAAGAATGAATTACATCCTTTCAAACCCCAAATTGTTTCCTTTTCTGCCCAGACTCTGCCGACCTTCAAACGACAACAGTGCTTTCAGGAGGGTGCAGGGAGACTGCTTCCCACCCAGACCAGCCCAAGAAACCCGGCACCCCCAGCCACATTGCCCCTTTTTCAGGCAGAAGGGATTCCAACTCTACCACCCAGAGGCCCCCTTCCTGGTCCTGGGCAAACACTGAGGTTGTTAATGGCCACCCCATACCAGCCAGCCGCTCCCCCTTGCTTCCAGACTCCTCCTAGTGCTGAAGAAGGCATCTCCACGGCAAAAATGTTGGCTAGGTTTCTCTTCCCACCTCCTATGACGGGTGGCTAAGAGCATATATTCTTATCTATACTGCATTGATTAGGATAGTCACCCCACACCCCTAGCACCCCCAACTCCTTTTAGCAGGAGCTGTCTTTGGCATCAGGGAGTTGGTCAATGTGAAACTACATTAAAATGAGGACTTGCCCGCCTGTTTTGTTTTTTTTTAAGATTTTATTTATTTGACAGAGAGAGAGAGAGATCACAAGTTGGCAGAGAGGCAGACAGAGGGGGAGGGGGAAGCAGGCTCCCTGCTGAGCAGAGAGCCCAAAGAGGGACTTGATCCCAGGACTCTGAGATTATGACCTGAGCTGAAGGCAGAGGATTAACCCACTGAGCCACCCAGGTGCCCCTGCCCTCCTGTTTTAGCTGTGGAACTCAGTAGCACTTTCTGTTTCTCCCGGGAGAACCAAAGCTATGGCAATTTCATAATTTGGAAGATGGAGGGGGGAGAGGCTGACATTGGCATGACTGTCACCCCTTTGTGACTCATGGACTGGCACTGATGCCATGCCTTTTGCTATTTACCAGCTCCTCCATGAGGAGCTCCTGTCCATTCACAAGGTCCTCCAACCAGCAAAAAGAAACCCCTCAACTGGGAACAACAGCTCTCTGAGGGATTTGAGGCTCCCTCTACCCCATATTGACATGCAGGTGGGCAAGTTTGCCCCACTTATATAACTCTGGGTTTGAGGCTCAACTCCTGCTGCTGCTTCTATTTTAAATCCCAAAGGGGGAAAAAGCCCTAACCAAACACAACAGTAAACAAGTCTGCCCTGTTTCATGTGGTTAACACCAGACATCTGGAAAGATGGTTTGATCCTGGCAGCTCGCATTGTTTTCACCAGCAGCCAAAGAGAATATTTTGAATGTTTGCATTGAGACAAATTGATAGAGAGCCTGTGGTAAGGCCCGCTACAAATGAAAAGTGTCTTTGAGTTGGGGAACCCCTCCCCATCTCCCCTCTCGCCCTCCCCTTTCTCTTCCCCCTCTTTCTCCCTCTCCCTTCTCCTAGCTTAGCGAGGAACTGGTTACCCCAGCCCACACACTTGCACACACCCTCTTTCCTGGCTCAACAGAGACTGCCCTGCCTGCCTTTCCCAGACTGGGCAGGGCTGGTGCCCAGGAGCCTGTACGGCTACCATCAGCGCCCACCAGCTTTCAAGTCTGGGAGCGCTCGCAGCCAAGGAAGCCCGGCCAGCATGGAAAACAAAAGCTACCAACTGGGGGACCCACAAGACAACTCATGACACCGTTCTAAGCCTAGAGTCACGTGCAGAAAGCATGCACATGGAGGGTGAATATTTAGGAAAACATTTAGATTTGGAGCATTTTCGCTGGATCTCTGGTCCAATGACTTGCTTCTCACCGTCCGCACTTGACAGTATTTTCAAAGATGCGGAAATCCTGCTTCCCACCCCACCCCACCCCCCCGCCCCCGAGGGGAGCGGCTGGGTGAAACGTGTCTTGGCTCGCTCAATGTCAGCCCTTTTGACCCGGTCAAGACTTTCCAGACGCGACTTCCTGGGCTTCTTCGGTCCCAGCCCAGGTTGGAGGCGGGAGGACGCGACAATCGGTGCCGGGTCCCCGGGGTGCCTCCGGACTCGGGGACTTCCCCGTCACTTGAAACCCCGAAAGATGCCAGGCCTGGCAGAGTGTCTCGGGCATATCCTCCCCCTCCATCCCTCCGTCCTCCCCCGCCCCTTGGGTCCAGCGCGGCCTCGGCTGGTATTTGAGCTGGCAAGGGCGGGGAGGGCGGGGAGGCGGGGGCGAGGGGGAGGGACCCGCGAGCGAGCGCCAAAACTCCAGACTGCACAACTGCAGCTTCAAGTGTCTGGCCCCTCGCTCCGGGCCATAATTAATTTGAGATTTATTTTTATTGGAGAACTCGAGTCTCGTCTGACCTTAGCCAAACAAGGCAGCTCGAGCCGCCCCTGGATGCGCTTGAATGCTGGGGAATATTTCTGCAGGAAGGCTCTGCAGGCGCGCCTGCTTTGAATTTGTTTCTCAGACTTCATCTACTCACAGATTGAAGGAAGATTTAGAGCCTCTGCTCGCCCTGCCCGCTCCCCACGCTCGTTCTTGCCTTAGCGCCAAGCGGGTTCAAAACGCTACGTGGGAGGCCTCGGCGGCTGGAGGCCCTGGGGCCTGCGGGCTACGCTGGGGGAGGGTCTCTGCGCCCCGAGCCCGAGGCGCTCCCGGCCAGGTCCCCAGACCACGCGGCGTCGACGAGGAAATCCCGAGAGTCCCAGGCCGACCAGAGAGCGCAACTGACAAGAGGTGGAGACCAGCCAGGTGCCGGGACTCTCACCCAGCAGCGGCGCCTAGATGGGGGCCAGGGCTGGGGGTGGGGGCACGGGAGCATTTCAGCCTCTCCGATCTCTGTCCTCCCTGCCTCCCAGCCGCCCCAACTGGCATTTATTCTAAGTACAGACCTGTGTCCTCGAAACGCTGCTGCTGGACCTGCCGGCCAGATGCTGCCCCTGGGGCGTGTCGGTCGCTGTGAACATTCTGGGGCTAGAAGCCTCCCTTGGTCTGATTTGGGGGGGCAGGGTTGTCTCCTCCAGAATACAGCTTGGGCTGAACCAGCAGGCTAGGTGGTGAGGGAGCAAGGCGTCTGGAAGACTCACAAAGAGGGGAAAGTGGAGGACCCAGCCCCTCTCGGTGGGGCTAACAGGGGCTTTCTGGGTTGTGCTCCCCCGCTGGGACTGACAAGGGATTTGCACCCTGCAGGGACAGGATGACTCCCCATATCTACAAGTGGAACATCTAGGTGGAAGGTCTCACTGTGGGACCTAGGGTTTGAATTCCGGCTCTGTGGCCTTGAACAAATTCCTTAACCTCTCTGTGCCTCAGTGTCTTCCATCAGTACATGGGCGTTGTGATAGGACCTAACCCTCAAATGGCTTTCCTAAACTTGAAATGAGCGTGGGGAACTTGCCTGACAGCACAATTTTGCCCTTATTTGTATCTTGGCCCCACCTCTTAAAAGCTGTGTTATCTTAACCTCTCAGTACCTCAGTTTCTCATCTGCAAAATGGATTACCTCCTAGGGTTGTTATTAATATTAAATGAGTTAGTACAAATACAATGTTTAGAACAGGGCCTAGCAAAGGCAAGGGCAACCTTGATGTTACTACCATTATTCACCTACTGTGAGGTCATTGTCCTAAAGAGTCACCCTCCTTCCCTCTTTCCTTTTCCCTCTCTCCTTCTAGCCCCATACCCTCCCTCAGCGCCAGCTCTCTCCTGCGGAATCTCCCTGAGGGCTCTGTGGGTTCTCAGAACCCAGATCGCTGCCGGGTAGAGTGGGCACCCTTGGCTGCTGCAGCCCGGCTAGGCTCCAGGCTCCGGGCCTGGGCGCCGGGGCCTTGCGGTGTTTGTCAACAACCTCGAAGGTTCCTGACACAGAATGGCAAGGGCTTGGCAGCGAGGCACTGTTTGTCCCCCTCTGGCAAATGGTCGCGATGTAGGGAGCTGGAGGAACAGACCCAAGATTGTCCCTGCTACGCAGACCTTGCGCCGCCATCAATGCACTCCTTTGTGCAACAATACAAACTTTGTGGCTGCTGAAAAATCCATTTTTCCCCCTTGAAAAGAGCTCCTGCGGCGAGCGGCTCCTTCGGCTGCCCAGGGCTCCTAGACTGCCGCCTCTCTCTCCCTGCTCCCCACTCTGGACAGCTCTGCTCTCCTGGGCTGGTTTGCTTTCTCTCTTACTCTCCGCTTGGGTCAGTCTCCTGGGCTCCTGCTTGCCACTCTTGGGGCCATCATCCCGAGGTTTTGGGTCCCCGAGGTGTGTGTAGACAGGGGTTGGGAAGGTGGTGGTGGGCTGTAGGTTGGAGAGAGATTCCCCACCCGGGGGCCACTTACAGTCTTTGGGGCCGAGCTGGAAGTGGGAACTCCCTTAGCTTCGAGTACTGGGAGTGGCGGGTTGGGAAGGGTCACAGCCAGCCGAACCTCTCCGGGAAAACTGGACGCCAGGAACCCCGGAGCGCTTTGGTCTCCCTCTGTACCCTCTGCCACCTCCCGGAAGCCCTCCGTCCAGCCATCCATTCATTCATTACAGATTAAACACCTCTTACCCGCGCCAAGGCTCCAGGACCTGGCCCCCCAAAGTGACTGTAAAACTCCTTTAGACCTCGGGAGGGGGCGGGATTTGGAGGGGGGGATACTACCCAGTCTCAACAAATTTCCCTGTAGAGGAATGGGAGGAGGGCCGAATGCAAAAGTGGCGCTTCCTGAGAGCCGCACCCCACCGAGGTGGCCAGGTGCCGGCAGACAGTCCCACAAGTCTGTGGCATTCGCGGACGCAGCAGGGAGCTCCGCGCTGGCACACAGGTGGGGGTGGGGGCCCCCTCAGGGGCGGAGTTTCACGGAGAAGGGGGCGGGGCCGGGACCTGAGCGGTGGGTTTGCAGAACCCCGGCGGGCTCTTTCTCCTCGGAACTAGGGAAGGCTCAGACCGCCCTGGCTCCGGGCTGCTACCCGGAAGGAGGGAGGTCGCGCCTGAATCCCTACCCCGAGCACCCTCGGCCCCGCCCCACTGGCAGATTTTCATTTAAACGTGTAACCCAGATGTCCTTCCCTCGGTTTGTTTACATTCTGGAACTGTTGTGAGTGCAAAAAACGTTCTATATGCTGTCATATGCTGCGTTTTGGAGGGGCGGGTGGGGCCAAGGAAAGGTGTGCTTGAGGACCGACGGGGTGTCGAACCAGTGGAGAAGCGAGTCGCCTTCACATACCCTCGCACACATGCCCACAGGCTCACATGCACACTCCCCAGTACAGGCAGACCCTTAACTTGAAACCTGCTGTGCGCCCGTGGCACGAGCGCAAGACCCACTGGGATGAGACACTGGCTCTCAGTTCAGTGCCTAGCGTCTCGGCTTCCCTGCCCAGCCTTTACCAGGCTCACCCACTTCCAGTCTCCCAACAGTACCTGCCCGAGAGCCTGCCTCCTCAACCAAGGATTCCTGAGGGTCTGTGCCACCCACATCTGGTCTGGAGCGCTCCAGTCTCCAGATCCACCCTCTGACCCAAGAAAGGGGACAGAGGGACCACAGGCCTGGATGGCAGAGGGGCGGAGGTTATTACCTGTTTAAAGACGCTGTCATGTCTTACCTTGACGTAAGACGATGTGTCGGGGACCATCTGAAACATCCTGGGTTGGTAAGGAAGGGTGGGGAAGGCCCAAGAACCAGCCTGGGTAGGAGAAACCTCAGTCATCCAACAGTACAACACAGGTGAGAGGGTAGGGGGTCGGGGTGGGGTTAGGTGATGAAAGAGGTACGCAAAGGGAGAGGACTCCAGATTTGGGGATGCTTGGATCCACCTGGGCCAGAAAGGGAAGATCGGAACTGTTAGGTACTGGGCACCTGCCCTGTGCCTCTGCCTCCAGACCTGAAGTTTGAGAGCCAGCTGACGCCATTGGGTCTCTTTCCCACAGTCCTGTATCCCTCCCCTACCCACAATCAGAGACACCCATTTTCCCCCAGGGGCCTGGGTAGTTTCACACCTGCAGACACCAGGGGACCGGGGACCATCTGAGCCAGAAGACAGAATGCTGCCTGGATAAAGGTAGGTCTCCTCTCGGATGCAGCCCAATGACCCAGGGACCGGATATTTACAGGGCTGCCAAGCTCCGGCCCTCCAGGCACAGATCTCCTGCCTGGCTCCCCTAAAACCCCAGGATTCTGCTAGAGTCCAGCTGCCCCCTCTTCCCTGCTGCTGGACCGCTTGGGGAGGAAGACTGGCAGAAGCTTCTGGAGGTCTGGGGAGGCCCTTTCCCCCAGCCCCTGCTTCTTAAAGAAAACAGTTTTTACGGCAGAGACAAAGACAATGAATGACGCAGCCTTATTTTTAGGGGCAGAGGAGCTGGTGTCTGAAGTCTGAATAATTGGGCTGGCCGGTTCAGAAACCACCCTAGAACGCCAGGTGCCTCTGAGTGAGTCTACCCCTGTCTTGCCAAGTCTGGCGGCTGTCTTTCTCCCCTCTTCCCTTCCTTCTCTTAAACCATCTTTAACGTGGCAGCGTGCGGCTTCTCCAGCAGCCAATGTGTTTCTGATAAAACACTTTTCTCCTCACTAACAAATTCCAGCTTTTTGGCTCCTGAAGCCACAACACACATACGCGAGTTCAGGGACCAGGTATGTTCCTTTGGGCTCCTAGATTCCCATTCCCTGCCTCTATCCGGGGGTCCTTGTGGAGAGGGTCCCCCATTTTCTCTGAAAGTTGGAGTGGAATTTGCAAAAAAAAAAAAAAAAGTGAGGGGAGAGCAGGGGAAGAGAGAAAAGAAAGTGCCAGAGAGAAAGAGAGAGTCCCAGAAAGCCTCCCATTCCTGGCGGAGAGAGGGGCACCCCCCACCCCCACCTTCCCCCAGGGATCTCACACAGGGGAATGCTCACCTTAGATACCCTTTCCTGTTCAGCCAGCAGGAGCAGAACTCCAGCAACTCCAGGATGTTCCAGTTCTGGGGGCTGGTTCTCTGTGCCTAGAGCCCTGATCCTCGGTGCCCTATTAAACCTGCTGGCTGCCTGGAGTCAAAATGTGCCTTTCTCTGCAGCGCCTTCACACAGCCAGCTTCAGTCCCTGTATGAGCTGGGGTGGGGGTGGGGGTGCATAGAAACCACTAGGTCTGTGCGCCCTGCTGCTTTCCTCCCTGATGCCTCTCTCCGTCCCACTCCCCCTTCCTCTCTCTTTTCCCGTCTTTTAATTTGATTTCCGTTTTCTTATCAATATTTCAGCTGCTGTGTGATGAATTGTTCTAATAGACAGCCACCCATCTGTCCCTCACTGCCTTTGCAGAAACCTCACGGTAGTGCTAGGAAACATCAAGGAACACTGGGAACCACACACATACTACAGATATAAAGCCAAGGGGAGAAGTGGAGACCCGGGCCTGCTTTTATGTGATTAGCTTTAAATGATTGCTGTGCAAATAATTTTTTCTCAGGCTTAAGCAATGTGACAGAAGTCCTCTTGGCTTTTTCAAGCCCTTAAGTTCAGTTTACTTACAGGTGACTCTTCCCCTTACGTGGACCTCCCCGGAATACATCCTTTTCCGACCCACAATTTCTAGATTTCTAGGCAGCGTCTATATGAGCAAGGGGATTTGCAAATGTCAGAAGCAACCCTATTATGGAGTTTCAATTTTAGATTACATATAACAACACCCTTGCTCAGGAGTCGTTTCTGAGTTTGTGCTTTTTGTTTTTGTTATTGTTTTTTTAAATTTTGGAATCTGGCTCACTTCTTCATTTCAAGACCAGGTCTTGAATGGGGCTCAGATTTCTGAGTCCTTGTCCACATTCGCTGTTTTAGTTGCCCAGTCCAGGGTCATTCTGCACAAAACAGCTGGGCCTTGCCATGCCAATGAGTTGCTTTGTGCTCTCTCCCTGGCTGGTGGTTTCCACACCCTTCCATGACTTTGCTTCTCCTGAGCCTCCAGTAACCAGGAGCTTTGCACCAGGCCTCTGTCCAGAACACTTGGCAGGAACCAGAGCCCCTGAACTTGGGTGTGTGTTGTTGGGGGTGGGGCAAAGGCAAGGGGGCTCTGTGTGACAGGTAAGGGTAGAGTGTATCATTTGTAAGAGGAAAACCATAGCTTTTGTTCCCTCTGAGAATTAGCCTCAGTTTCTCAAGCCTTTCCCTCCTCGCTCTTTCTTGGGTACGCAGACCCCTGGCTGCTTTCGTTCTGGACACTGAGAAAATTAACTAGGTACCTGCTCCCTTTCCGCCACCCCTCAGCTGGCTCTGGAAATTTCTGACCAAAAGCAATTGCTAGGATTCCATTTCTGGAGAAAGCACACTTATCACCCAGATCTCCCCACGTGGGGGGCATGAAGACTGGCGGCAGGGTTATTCATTATTTCCTTCTCAACAATATCCCGATTTTTCTCTCCGTCCCTCCCCCAAAGCTCAACATATTGAAACATTTTGCTGCTTAATAAGAGCAGCCGGGAGAGCTCTGGGGTGAAAGGCCAGCCCGGGACCGTGACTGGGGCTGCCCAGCTAGGGGCTGACAGCCAGGCTGCCCCCGCCCCGCACATTCCTGACCATTGCTTAGGAAAACAAGAGAGGCTTGGGGAGGGGAGGAGCCTGAAGTACAAGAGCCTGTGCCCCCATAGTTTTGTTCCTGGGATTCGGTGGAGAGGTTGGTGGTCTTCCTTCCCAAAGGGAACAGACACTATTCCAAACAACCACAAATGAAACAGAAGGTGCTCCTCTGTCTGGCAACACATCCCACACCAGTGCCAAGTTTTTTAAGGAGAGGTTCTTTGCAGCACAGCTGGAGATTTGAAATTGCTTTCTTTTCAATATCCAACCCCCACCCCCCGCCCGTCTCCTTCCTTTTCTTGAAAGAGACTTCCTAAGAGACCGCTGGAGTACCTGCTTCAGATTTTAAACTCTTCTTTATGTTCAGAGTTGTTATCACACCCTTATTCCTAGACCTCTCCATCCAAGGTTGGCCTCCTTTCCTTAGACTGTAAGCTCCCTGAAGGCAGGTGTTGCTTTCCTTTCCTTCCTGGCTGGATACCTTGGGTCCACACCGAAACTGTCAAGCAGAGGAGTGGGACAATTTCCTAACTCTGTCTCTTCTTTCTGAACAATAGGGAAAATGAAACAAATGAAGCCCAACCATCACATTGTTACTAAGTGAAAACTGACAGGCATATTTCACCTGAGTACAGTAATTCATTTTCTGCTTTACTGGGTGGGAGAAAGTCAGGGCTCCTGGGTGGTGGACTTTCTTTTTACATAAATGGTTTAACCAATGATCAAGAGATCCTTTGTTTCCCCAGGCACCATGGGTGTGGTCCGCTGATGGAGATGTCCTCTGCTAGTTCTATATCAAACCCTTCCGTGTCGTGTGTGTGCACGTGCACACGCGTGAATGTGTTTGTGCACACCCACACATGGATGGCCTCCTATTTCCTCCTCTTCATGTAATTTTAAGAGCTAGAATGGGCATTCGAGCTGAGAATCATGCAAATAAATAAAATCTTGGTGGTCCTGGAAAAACAGATGAGCTGAGAAGGAGGTGGACTTGATCTGGACTCCCTTTCAGCTAGGGTTTCAGAGAAGGACCTGTTTGCACTCGTTGAGGGGGTGGGGAGACTTGTGGAAGCCCACCCAGGGAGTGCCAGCAGACCTAACCACCCTGTCTGGGAGCAGGGGTGGGGTGGGATTAGGACCCAGGCTATCTCATCCTCCAGAAGGATATGGCCAACTCCCTTTGTCACCTGGAGCCTTCAATTTGCCAGAAGAAAATTGCTGAAATTGGTAACAGCTGCCATAACGTGGAGCCTAAGAAAGGAGAGAATGAAGGGAAAGGGGCAGGAAGACTCATTAAAGCCAGCTTATCCCTCTAACTGCTTCCAAAGGGAAAGGGTCGGGGCTCTCTTGCTCCCTGGTTATTGCCTTCTTGCCAGCCCATACCAGGCTGCCTCCTTGGGCCATTGATTTGCAACCCAGAGCCTGGTCATTAGCAAGCGACTCTGATGTTGACTTTAGGAGCTTTGGATATTGGAATCCAAAAAACACCTCCAGCAGGGGAGAAGGGTTGGTTATCTTGGCGGGGGGTGGGGGTGTGTGCGCCACCTTGGGTTCTATGATTCTCAGCAAGTCCATGAGGACTCAGCATCCCTATCTGGCTAATGAGAGAGTCAACCAGACCATCATGAGATGCCTTCCAATAATTCTGTGAGATTATTTGACCTGGGAAAGCATGTAAATCAAAGGCAAATTAATGTTCTAGGGTTAGAAACCTTGGGTTCCAGTTTTAGTTCTGCTCCTAATGAATAGTGTTATGAACTGAATTGTGTCCCTCTGAAATCCATGTATTAAAGTCCTCACCACCAGTAATTCCGAATGTGAATGCATTTGGAGACAGGGCTTTTACAGAGATAAAAAAGGTAAAATGGGTGGGTCCCAATCCCATAGGACTAGGGTCCTTATAAGAATAGAAGATTAGTACACAGAAATGTGGGAGCACAGAAGGAAGACCACGTATAGGCACAGTGAGAAGGCCACCACCCAGTGCTAAGCCAAGGAGAGGCCTCAGGAGAGGGCAAACCTGCTGGGAACTTGGTCTTGGATTTCTTTAAATTTTTTTTTTTTAAGATTTTATTTATTTATTAGTTAGAGAGAGAGAGAGCACAGGCAGACAGAGAGGCAGGCAGAGGCAGAGGGAGGAGCAGGCTCCCTGCTGAGCAAGGAGCCCGATGTGGGACTCGATCCCAGGACGCTGGGATCATGACCTGAGCCTAAGGCAGCCGCTTAACCAACTGAGCCACCCAGGCGTCCCTGATCTTGGATTTCTAATCTCTAGAACAGTGAGAAAACAAATTTCTGTTGTTTAAGCCACTAATACTTTGGTATTTATTATGGCAGCCCTGGCAAACTAATGCAACTGGGGAATAGTCCTTTGCCACGATTTTGTTTCCTCAAGGAAGTAAAAGAATTGACAATGTTGACACATTTTACTCAACTCTTCTGGAACCCTCCAGAAGAGGTCCCATCCACAATGTTTTTGGTCCTGTGTAGCCTTGTGTATAAAGCAGTATTCTGATCTTTGTGGTTCTTTCCACCCCAAATAAAGACTTCAACGACAAGGAGTTTCAGTGTCCTCTACTTTTTCTATTCCCTTTGCTTTTAATGATGGGAAGGAAGGAAGTTGCTTCCTGCTCTCCCATCAAGCAATTTCAGGTTTTAAAGGGTAGCCAACAAGATGTCATGCTCCTTATCTCTCATTATTTGTGTCCTCTTGTAGCCCTTGAAGGCTGCAAATCTACATTGAGCTCCTGGAAATTACAAGGAGAGAGAAGAAGTGGGAAATCTGCTCAGAGAGATAAGTCCAGGAAATGGAGGCAGTGAGTAGAACAGGGTCCATGAGAAGAGCTACCAGACTGGGGCACTTTGGATTCTGACGCGTGTGAGCGGGTTGGTGCTTTGATTCCCATCACATACCAACACACACACACACACACACACATGCGTGTGCGCGCACGCACACGCATTCATGCATATCCTCATTGTAACGGAGGATCTTGGGATGGGATAGCATGGGGTGCAAAATAAGGAAATTTCAGAGCAAGGACAGAGAACTGCCAGATCAAGAGATCTGTGATATGATCAGACACAAAAGAAAGGGCCTCTCCTAAGCTAACAGATTCACCCCCACCCCCACCTACAGATCAAACACATACAAAGTTCCCGAGGATGGGAGTGCCTGGGTGGTTCAGCTGATTACGTGTCTCACTCTCAACTTCAGCTCAGGCCATGATCTCAGGGTCTTGGGATTGAGCCCTGCACTTAGTGTGGAGTCTGTTTGAGGTTCTCTCTCTCCCTCTGTTCCTACCCCCTACTCCCTCACCTAGCCCACTCTCTCTTTAAGCAAAAAAAAGAAGTTTCCCAGGACTGTGGATGAAGAAGTGAGGTTATTAGGGAATGAATAAGACAATGCATTAGGGCAACGAGGGGCTCTTAGGACCAAAGACTTTTATATACATCATATTCTTTCCTTCAACCCCCTTAGCAACTTTTTCTCTCCTTAAGTTATCGCTCCATGAATATCAATGAATTAATTCTATTAGATAATCCCTGAACCCTGTTCCATCTTCAACTTTTATAATTCTGAAGAGCATATTACTAGTCTCATCTATAATTATAAATTTTTTAGTTTATTGGGAGACATTGTTCATCCTTGATCTTGTTTTAAAAGAGAAAAGAGAAAACCGAGATAAGAGTTAGCTGGGCCAATGCCAGTCCTTCATAATAATTCCAGTATGGTTGCAGGTTGGGTGATGCTTTTTGTGATTGAATGGAATAATTCATTGATGTATCCATTCATTCATTTGTTTTCTAGGGGCGGGAAAATGGGTCATGGAAAGGACCTGCGTAGTATCACTTTGCTAGCTCTAAGAAGGCAAAGGTTTGCCAAGATCCTGTTATCTTTGCTCTATCAACCTGGACTGACTCAACCCTTGGAAGAGGAAAGAGAACAGAATTAATGAAAGGATCAAGTTCAGAACCCCTTGTAGAAGGAGTCACCATCACAGTGTTAGGGAGAATGAATCAATGATATTAAAGGATTCAAAAGTGTTGAGTGGGGCAACTGTACGTCCACCACAACTTTGAGGTGAAGGGTGATTGTATTAATTGAAAAAAAAACAACCCCTTGGGATGCTGTTGAGAAAAATGCCACAGAAGTAAAAGTACGCTTACTCTGGCTACCAAGGACACTAGAGCAGTGTTGTCTGAAACAGCGATGCTATTATTCATTGCTCCCTGCCAGCCTTTGTAATTCCAATTTATAAAAGAAAGAAGGGGGGTGCCTGGGTAGCTGAGTCAGTTAAGTGTCTGGTTTTGGGTAAGGTCATGATCCGAAGGGTCCTGGGATCGAGCCCCGCATGGGGCTTCCTGCTCAGCGGGGAGCCTGCTTCTCCCTCTGCCTCTGCTACTCCTTCTGCTTCTGCTCTCTTGCTCGCACCTCTTTCTCAAATAAGTAAATAAAATCTTCAAAAAGAAAAAAACCTAGACAAAAATCGAGCTGGACCCATGCCAATGATATCTGACACAAAGGTCTTTAGGGTTTACTTTTTTAATGGAAGTGAAATGATTGGGGTGAGGTGTGGGGGGGTATTTGAATAAGGACAGATATCAGCAATATCCCTAATACTAATACCTAAGGATAGTCTTTTGAGAACTGAGTTGCTTTCCACCAAGCTCTTCCAACTTCTTGATGGAAAAGACGTTGTGTACCTACTTGTCTGATCAAATACTGGTCTGCTGTGTCATTATTATTATTTTGGTGACCCTCAACTTTGATAAATGGGGACAGTGGGGTCCTGGAGAGAGGACGGTCACTCACTGTTACTTCAATGCACGTCATAGCTGAACACAAAACAATGCCCCCCACTTAACACAATAAACACTGTGGACTCACTGCCTTGTGAGTTCCTCTCAGGGAACCTGTTTTCCCTAGATAAGAGATCAAAAGTCCAGGGTGTGTTTTCATTTTCTTGGTGTATGTTTTTAGATCAGACTTTGTGAAGTAAGGTGTCTCCTAGATTTTTGGCCAAGCTCAAGAGTAATATAGGTTTATTCCGAATCTTCGTTTCTCTTTTTAAAAGCTCAGATTTTTGAGCAATGCACGGATGAACTGAGTATTGGACTGTGAAATTCTCATTGCGTCAGAGTGATTGGTAACGTGAAGGTGGGCAGAGTAGGAATTAAGTTTCACTCTGTGGAGCCTGCTCGCTCCTTCTGTGGGTCATGATTTTGGTTCTACTTTATAAAAATTGATGAGACAGGGTGGGGTGGAATGAAGTGAGTCTTGAAGAAATTGGTAAGTGTGTCATGCCCCCTCCAGTCCTTACCACTCCCTTCTCCAAGTTCTGACTCTGAGCCAGTGTGGCTTCCAGACTGTGCTTGATTTCAAATGGAGCTCGATCCATATGTCCTTTTCTGACTCAGCTAGCCACTGAGCTAGTGAGCTGTCTTGTGTTTGGAGACCCCTACCTTTTGCACTCTGCTAAACTGTTTATAGAAGCAGCACCATCAGTGAAAAAGCAAAGCCAGAGAGGAGGGCTCCCATGGAAAATTTCATGGGTCTGCTGAGACAAGACTCAAATGGGTTCCATGACTTCAGCTACGAGCTTGGGGAACCAGCTACACCAATCCCCCCCCCCCCCGCTGCATGCCTAGATGAGTCTCTCAATTTGCTTAGGGATTCCTGGGGTGAGAATACCACTCATGGTCAAAATTCAGCAAGCTGTCTGTCATGGTTTTCTTCTGACAAGGGTAGATGGTCAAATTTTTCAGTTCAGGAGGCTTCTCGATTTGGAACCAAACTGAATTTTGGCTTGCATCTCTAGAAAAGAAACTGGTCATGGCTGTGGGGCCCAGAACCCTGAGAGATGATAAGCATTTGCAATCTTGAGTGCTTATCTCCTGCTGTATCTGGGCTTCTTGCATTTATAAAGTAAATCGGGAAATCTCACCACAACAGGCTTTCCTGTGAGGAGGCTGGCATTTCCTGCCTGCCCCACTGGGGACAGGAATGGAGGGAACACGCTGCTGATGTCAGGTTTCCTCATTTCAACCCCGCAGCTGCTGCCCGGAGTAGGGGGTGCTGGGAGGTGGGGGGTGGGGGAAGAAGGGACCCATGGAGACCAGCTAGGGTGTGAGTTGGAGCGAAGGAGGTCATTGTTTTCCTGATACACTTTTCATACAGCTTTCTGACACATAAAATAAGAAAAGAGCCCACCCATCATTACATGTTTGAATCCACATACACACGTACACACGGTGCACACGTGTGTTGTGTGGGTACTTAGCTGACATGCTTTGATGAAAGTGATACAATTCTGACAAACTACTATTAAATCAGTTATATTAAAATTACTTTGCATTTTGAGGCACCAGGGAAACATTCCTATGTATTCCATAGTCTCACCTTTTAAAAATTTCATAAACAAATAATGCTTTTATAAAGAGAAGTGCCTCTCCCCACTTCATGCATTTATCTTTAGGGTCAATTTTTATTCCAGTTTTCATATATGTGCTATTGAGAAGATCACTTGTGTTAATAAAAAATTGCACATATTGCTTCTGTTAAATGAAAGATATGAATGCGTGTAGAAAACTTGATCTTGTTCTACTATTGTAACGTCTATATATTTTATGTAGCACTTAGAGTCATATGTCAGTAGATGGACCCTAGAGAAATTCATGCTCAATTTCCAGATGAAGAAACAGACTCTGAAGCAGAAATTGCTTCATTTAAATATGGTATTTCATTTAAATACATTTAAGTATGTTATTTAAATAGTTAAATATTCAAACATTTAAATATCCTATTTCATTAGGCAACATGATTATTGTTATCACCACCTTTCTTTCATGGTGAAGCTGAATCATACGTGAGAAACCTGAATCTCTTAGAATCATCTCATATATTATCTAAGTAACGTGTTACAGAATTATCTATAATTATATAAGTAATTTGTCATGCTTTGACAGGGGACCCACAGGGCCTGGATAGAACTTAGGTCTTTTCCCTTCTCATCTTCTATTTCCTTGCTGAGTTTCCATCAGCATGGTTCATGAACTTTCCATCTCCTTTAAAAGGTGGTGAGGTTGCTCAACATCACTGCCAATCCACTGTTTTCATAACCCTTTTCTCTCTTCCATGTTTAAAACACCTAGTGTTGCTTTCTCTTTCCCTTCCTTCCATCCCAGGAGGAAGGGTTGCAAAGATAGGAGAGAGCGATAGTTCATGCATATGCACCCGACCTTTCTTAATGTTACCATATTACATAACCATGGTCCCATTACCCAAAACTAGTATTAATGCAATACTGTTAACTAAACTTCGGACTATTCAGATTTCATCAGTTTTCCTGCAATATCCTTATTCTGTTCCAGGGTTCAGCCCTGTGCTGTTTTATTGTCAAGTGTCCTTAGTGTCTTTCCATCTGCGGTAGTTCCTCGGTCTTAACTCCTGTTGCATGACTTGGATGCTTTTGAAGAGCATTGGTGAGGTATAATGTAGAATGCCTCTCAATTGGGTTTGTTTGAAGTCTTACCATGATTAGCTAGAGATATGTATTTTGGGGAGGAATGCCATTGAGGTGATATGCCTTTTACAGCACATCATCCTGGAGGTTGTGCCATTTTGCCTTCTTACTAGTGATGCTGACCTCGAGCACTTGATCAAAGTGGTGTTGGCCAGGGTACTCCACTACAAAGTTACTATTTTTCCCCTTCACAATTATCAAGAATCGGAGGGGGGAAGGAGATACATTGTCATTAACAAGTATTTCTGGGCCTGAGGCAGGAGGCGGGGTGTACTATTTTGAGACCATGCAAATATCCTCCCATCCCTGATCACTGACAAGCACTGGGATTTGCTTTCCATCTCCAAAGATTTGTCAGTTTCACTATGTCATATAAATGTAACCTTTGGGTCTACTTCCTTCACTTGACAAAGTGTATTTCAGATTTATTCATGTTGGTGTATGAACTAGTAGCGTGTTCCTTTTCATCACTAAGCAGTATTTTTTTGTTGGTGGTACTCCTACAGAGGCACCATGTTTCGACGATCTATTCACCTATTGGAGGACATCTAGGCCATTTCCAATTTTTGGTGAATATGAATAAAGCTATAAGTATTTGCATATAGGTTTTTGGTTGTGTGTAAGTTTCCAGTTTGCTTGGGTGAATATCTAGGAGTGAGATTCCTGGGCTTTATGGTTAATGAACATCTAACTTTATATAAGAAACTGCTAAACTCTTTTCCCAAGAGGTTGTGCCATTTTGCCTTCCTAACAATAGGTTTGAGAGCTCTACTTGCTTTCAACACTTCTGAGCCTTGGGCCTTTGGTTGTAATTTGCATTTACCTAATACCTAACCATCCTGAATATTTTTCATGTGTGTGTGCTTGCATCCACACATCTTCTTTGGTGAAGAGCTTTTTCATGTCTTTTGTCTAGGATTTTGTTGTTTCGTTCTTGTTGACTTTTTATTTTTTATTTTATTATTATTATTTTTTAAGTAGGGTCCACACCCAACATGGAGCCCAACACTGGGCCTGAACTCATGACCCTGAGAACAAGACCTGAACTGAGACCCAGAGCTGGGCATTTAACTGACTGAGCCACCCAGGGGCCCTGAGTTCTTATTGAATTTTGGGAGTTCTTCATATTCCTTGGAAACACATTTATTATCACATTTATTTTTTAAGTTATTTTATTTATTTATTAGAGAAATAGAGAGAGAAAGCAAAGTGGGGTAAGAGGCAAAGGGAGAAGCAGACACCTGGCTGATTAGGGGCCCAATGCGGAACTCGATCCCAGGACTCCAGGATCATGACCTGAGACAAAGGCAAATACTTAACTGACTGAGCCACCCAGGTGCCTCTATCACAATAATGTTTGCAAATATTTTTTCCATTTTGTGCCTTGTCTTTTGAGTCTCTTAATGTCTTTCTCTGAGCAAAAGTTTTAAATTTTGGTAAAGCCTGGTTTATATTTTTTTTCTGAGTCTTGTTTTGATTGTCATATCTAAAAACTCTTTGCCCTACCTAAAGTCATGGAGATATTCCCCTATGTTTTCTTCTAGAAGTTGGATAGCTTTAAATTTTACATTTCAGCCTTTGACGTATTTTGAATTAATTTTTGTATAAGATGTGAGGTGTTTATAATGGTTCATTATTTAATTACTTAATATTTTGCATATAGATATCTCAATGTTCCAGTATTATTAGTGGACAAGACTATCTTTTCTTTATTGAATTGCCTTTTTTAAAAAAATATTTTATTTATTTGACAGACAGAGATCACAAGTAGGCAGAGAGGCAGGCAGAGAGAGAGGAAGGGAAGCAGGCTCCCTGCTGAGCAGAGAACCTGATACAGGACTCGATCCCAGGACCCTGGGATCATGACCTGAGCTGAAGGCAGAGGCTTTAACCCACTGAGCCACCCAGGCACCCTTGAATTGCCTTTTTACCTGTCTCAAAAATCAGTTGACTGTCGACAAAACCAAAAGACAACTGACAAAATGGGAGAAGATATTTGCAAATGACATATCAGATAAAGGGTTGGTCTCCAAAATCTATAAAGAACTTGTTAAACTCAACACACAAAGAACAAATCATCGAGTCAAGAAATGGGCAGTACACATGAACAGACATTTCTCCAAAGAAGACATACAAATGGCCAACAGACATGAAAAAATGCCCAACATCATTTGGCATCAGGAAAATACAAATCAAAACCACAGTGAGATACCACCTCACACCAGTCAGAATGGCTAAAATTAACCAGTCAGGAAACGACAGGTGTTGGCAAGGCTGTGGAGAAAGGGGAACCCTCTTACACTGTTGGTGGGAATGCAAGCTGGTGCAGCCACTCTGGAAAACAGTATGGAGGTTCCTCAAAAAGTTAAAAAATAGAGCTACCCTATGACCCAG
>RCUC01168542.1:0-27489 GCA_003697995.1 Taxidea taxus jeffersonii
TTTTTTTTTTTCTTTTAAGATTTTATTTATTTGACAAAGAGAGAGAGAGAGCCAGAGAGCACAAGCAGAGTGAATAGCAGAGGAAGAGGGAGAAGCAGGCTCCCCACTGAACAGGGAGCCTGATGTAGGGCTTGATCCCAGGACTGACCCGAGCCTAATGCAGACACTCAATCTGGTGAGCCACCCAGGCGCCCTGACACTTTTATTCTTTATCACGCCTTCACCTTTAACCTCAACATTTTGTGGTTCTGGATGAATGTGGACTCATTTTTGTGGTTCTGGATGAAATCTTGGGCAACTTCTGTATATTTTTCTGATTGCTTTCAGGTAGTAAATAGTCCTGATCACTTTCATGAGTGAGAAAAGAGAAGAAAATAATTGGTTAGCATTTGTATTAATACATTCATATTAATATAAGGAAAAAATACTTGTAAATACTACAGTCTTCATTACTATAACTGGTCATGTGGTCAAAGCTAGTGTTTTTAATTGATTCTCTACTATTCTTTCCATATTCTCTTTGCTTTCAGCAAACACCTCATCTAATACACTTAAAGATATCAATATTAATATATTTTAACCTACACAGATAAGTTATTTTCAAAGCCAGAAGAGCCCAAAGTTGAGGGTCTAGAAAACAAAAATTTCCCTAATAGGTAACTAGGAGTAACAATGAGAGAAGACATTCCCATTTTAACCCCTTGATTTTCAGATCAGTCATCCTGGCTATGGAAGAAACCAGCACTATATATTGGTCAATCAGAGGGGGCATGTACAACATTCTGGAGGACTTTGCCCTGCCTAGTTTTGGCACTCAACTCGGGTTGTCACTGAGTGTCCAAAAGATCATTCTACCATTCCTTCAGGCCATTTAGTTCAATGTGATCAGGCACATCATAAGACCTGTGAATTCTATGATCGTGAGCCTATTACCATATTTCATTTGCTGCTAAATGAGTTCCTTGGTCAGAAGCTATACATAGTAGAATACCATGACAATAGAAAAGATATTCTGTAAGTCTCTGAATGGTGCTTTTGGCTGAAGCATGTGAACAGGGAAGGAAAATGCATGTCCAGAGTAAGTATCTGCTTGTGAGAAAAAGCACTACCCTTTCCATTATGGAAGTGGTCCAATGTAACTGACCTGTCACCAGGCAGCTGGCTGCTCACCTGGAAAATGGTGCCAACATTGAGGCTTCAGTGCTGGTCTCTGCTGGTGGCAGGTTGAGTGCTCGGCAGTGGCAGTAACCATATCAGACTTGATGAACAGAAGCCCGCGTTGCTGAGACATGCAGAGCTTCTGTCTTGGCTACCACGTGCACTTTGATCATGAGCCACTGGGCAAAGCCAGGGACAACTGGAGAAAATGGGTGGGGAAAGAATATGGTATCTCGTTGTCTTGACTATTAAGATCCTCCTCCAGGGTGCCTGGGTGGCTCAGTCAGTTAAGCGTCTGACTTCAGCCCAGGTCATGATCCCAGGGTCCTGAGATTGAGCCCAGCATTAGGCTCCCTGAAGGAAGTCTGCTTCTCCTTCTCCCTCTGCTGCTCTCCCTCCGTCTCTCTCTCTCTGTGTTTCTATCTCTATCAAATAAATTTTTTAAAAAAATCTAAAAAAAAATTCTCCTCCAATGACGTTGCACTTTGGTGAACACTCCTGTAAGATATGAATATTTTCACACTTTGTGTCAGCTTAGAATGGTTCAACCACCTACCTCTTCCCCATCATCCTTATCGCCAAGTTCCCAAATACAGTCCCTCCAAAACTCCGAACTAAAAGTCAAACCTTTAGCCCTAGCTCACACACACATACACACATCCTTTCTTTAGTGTCTGTCTATACCTCTGGCCATCTCTGGCAAAATGAGAAACTCTGTGTATCCCTCAAATTTCTGCATACTGGGAAGACTTAAGGGTCCCCTCTGAGCGGGGCAGGGGTGCAGCAACTCTCTACCTTCAGGTAGTACCCAAAATAAATCAAATCATGCAGAACCAACTCATACCATGCAGAATCGTCAGTAAAGCAGGTCAACCTTTTTTTGTTCCTCAGTAAACTGGTCCTAGAGACCTTCTTGTGAGACTGTATGTATGGGTTGAGAAAAAGGAGGCAGTTTAGTAGGAATAGGAGCCATGGGAACCTGAGGCACTTGTTCACACAGCTTCCTTTTGCCTTTAAGACTTGCTCAAGGCCAATAGTGTGTGCATACCCCTCCCACCGATAACGGGATACTGCTATGAATGCCCATCTCTTTGGCTTTGTGACCAAAGAACACCTTGTTTATGATGGGCAGTTCAGGCCATCAGTAATAGATTCACAATCAAACATTAAATCTCTAGTAGTGTCCAGTGAATGCTGGAAGCTTCCAGAAGGAAAGCAGTCATCTGAAGATAATGGCTGAGTTTAATCTGTAACCCTAAGGTTTACTCTGATTCATCTTCAGAGGTTGCTAAAGACCACACAGTGTCTGTGGCTCCAGACAGTGCCAGACATTTCCGGCACCATCGGATGTGACGGTTAGTATGGCCCAAGAGACAGAGAAGTTGGCACAGCAGCCTACACTTTTTTGCAGAGCCTTCTTTTGTTCTGGATCCTACTCAAAATAGAGAGTCTTTTGACTTTTCTGACAAATTAGTGAGAACAGCATGCCCAAATGAAGAATATGTTATTTCTGAAAGCCAAAGAGGCCCACTAAGCATTGTATCTTTTCCTTACTGGTAGGAGCGGCCAAAGGCAGCAACTTGTCTTTCGTCTGAGCAGAGATATTTTGACATGGCCCCAGTCACCAAGTTCCAGTTCACCATGGTAGCAATCTCCCTAATTTCCATAGGATTTGTTTCACACCAGGCGGCACGCACGAGTCTTACCAACGTGTCTAGAGGACTTGCTATTTCCCACTCGCCAGGTCCATCCGGCAAGATGGCGTCTGTGGGGTTGACAAAGCCCTGAGGAAGGAGACTAAAGGTGTATCGCTGGCCCTTCCGGCTGAAGGTAAATTGCTTCTGGTGATCTTTACTAACAGGTGTAAGGAAACAATGTTTGCCAGACCAATAGCCAAGTAACAGGTGCAAGGTTGTCTTTGCTCCAGCAGAGAAACCATGTCTGGGATAGAAGCTGAAATTGTGTCAGCCTGATTAAGTTTATGATAATCCACTGTTATTCCCCCAAATCCATCTTTATGCTACACAGGACAAACAAGCGAGTTGAAAGAGGATAATCACCACTTTTCCAGATCAGCAGAAATAGTCTACCGTCTTGATTTAGAAAGAGGTGGTATTTGAGACTAGTTGATTGAGACTAGTTGATACCTACCTTTCTTTTCCTGACCCTTGGGGCCTCTGCCCAGATTCTGAGATGGGAAGAGTCCCATTTAACCTACTGTTCCCTATGTAAAGAGCCAAACACAGTGCTTGACACAAGGTAGACATTCAGTAATAGAGGTGATGGTGGGTGGTCAAACATGAGGATCAATCTCGCCTTTGAAATGGCTGGAGCCCTCTCCCCCTAAGCCAGACTGAAAAGGAGTTTCAAGCCTAAGGCTTAAAAGGTAGCTGCCTGGTCCTCCTTATCTTGTCTACATGGCTCTTCCAAATACAATGTTTACAGCCATCAGAGTCCAGTAGCTTACATACAGCAGGCACACACCCAGATCCACAACCCACACTCAGTGCAAATCACAAGTCCCAGGAGGTCAGGATCCAGCTTAGCTGCTCACACTGGGGGACAAGATCAATGAGTGCTCTCCTGTTCTGGAGTCCCATCTCAGTCCTAGTAGGTGGAGTGGGAACATGCTGAGCCCCGGGCAGCCAGTGCACGCTGGCCTGATGTCCCAGCTGGCATCTGTCTTGATTAGTTAGTCTCTGTGCCAATCTAGCTTTTCAATATGGTAACAATCAGCCTTGTTTGTGGGCAGATACTCAAATGCACAGATGCACAGAATTGCCAGCAGCGTGTGTGTGCATACAGTTACATCTTTACTCAGAGGTGCACATGCAGTTTCTTTCCTTGAAGTTACACGAACTTGGAAAATATGAACCGAGCTGATCTGAGGTGTGATAACATATTAAGGAAGCATTTATCTGCTTCAAGTCTTTCTCTTGGCCTCCTAGTCTTTATGTCTTCATTCCTTTGGTTGTTAGATCTCACAAATGGCACTGGAAAGGATTAAAGGGGACACAGGCAAAGCCTCCAAGAAATCCCAAACCCAGAAATACAACATTGAATCATCATTTTCCAGATTGCAGGCACATACTGAGAAAGGGTCAATTAAAACAGGAGGGCAGGGATTGGCAAAAGTTTACTAGAAAGGGTCTGATAGTAAATATTTTAGGCCCTGTGGGCCTTATGGTTTCTTTGCCGTGACTCAGCTGCTGTCCCAGCAGGGAAGTAGTCCCAGGCAATAACAAACAAATGAGTACAGTTATGTTCCAATAAAACTTTATTTGCAAAGGCAGTCGGTGGGCCAGATTCAACCCAGGGGATTTAGTTTGCAGAACCCCACACTAGAATCTAAAGAAGCCAGAAGCCATCAAAACTGGCTTCTCAGGTCTTCTGAACTTTGATAGGGGCTCCATTCTATCTCCTTCAGAAAGGACAAAAGTCCACTGTTTGGGGTGTGGCATCAGCGTTCTTCTAATTATTTTGATTTGTTCCTCTGAATGAGTTTTCTCAACCCCTCCTTTTTGTCTTTATTTCTCTCTTTCTGTGAATATCTCTAAGTGCTTTCCATTCTTCATTTGTCCTCTTGCATCCACAGGGTTTGGAGATTGTAGAATGAGACTCTTTCACATCCGTCCTTGCTAAAAGTCCTGGCTTCTTTTCAGGTTCCTCATCTGTATGGGAGTACAGAGGCATTGTACAGCCAAGAACACTTGTCTGGATCACTGGGTTGGATGTACCACCACCTTGCTGTGTGACTTTGAGCCAATCACCTAACCTCTCAGAGACTCCCTTTCCTCATATGTCAAATGAGAGAGTTGGCTAACTGATCTAGCTGCAGCCTCAACCTGAGGCAACTGTCTGGGGCAATTAATGACAATGTCACTCACAGACCTTAATGAAACCCCCTGGAGGTCACAGAAATTAACATGATCTCTGGTAGTTGACAACCTTCCTAAGGCTTGCGCAACTGGGGGTGGGCATATTAGCTAACCTGAGAGAATCTGAGAGCCCAGCCCACAGACAAATGACTCCAGGACCCCTATGCTCCAGGAAAATTAATTTGCATTCCTAAACTTCCATTAAAGTAGCTACAAAATGGCCAAAAATATTGACTCAGTTGGAAACAGGACTCTAGAGATCTACTGTTGGAGGTGGGAGGCTTTCTCTTCTCCACCAGACCCTCCTGTGTTGTGTGGAGCTCTTCCAGCCACATAAAGGACAGCCCTCAAAGCCCACCGAATAAATGGATGAGTAGGTCATGAGGAAATGGAGGCAAACTCCAGCATGTGCCAGAGGAAAAGAGGCTTTCTCTACAAGCAGAGATGAGGGACCTCAGGGAGAATTAGGGAACCAGGACTCTGCTGAGGCAGGGGCTGGTGGTGGTGTGCAGCTGAGTTGGGGATTGTGGGGGGAATTTATACAGCATCATCCTTACTCTCTTGGGCTCCCCCAGCTCCTACCCCAGCGGCCTGTGGATGCAGCAAGTGGGCAAGGGGCTACCCCTCCCACCCCCACCCCCCTGTTTTCCTGGACACAGTCTCAAGGGATGGGGAGGGAGTGAAGCCCACATCCTGGCTTTCAGGAGAGCAGACCTTTATTGTGTGACTCCGCTAAAGCTGCCTCATTTGTAGTCTAAATAATTCAGTCACCAATCTCTCAAGGAGCATTAGAAGGAAAACAGAACCCAACCCAGCCCTTCTACTTCACCGAAGGCAGACCAGGAGGCTGAGAGGCAGCCCCAAGCTGCTTAGAAGACCTGCCTTCAAAGGTTCACAAGAACTGGCAACCTTCCAAAAATGGCCTGGGGTCTGGTTGTGTACAGCTCTTGAGCTAAGAATGGTTGTTACATTTTTAAAAAGGCTTTTTTAAAATACAAAACACACAACAACAAAGAAAAACATGTCAGAGACTGTATATGTCTTGTAAAGCCTAAAATAATTGCTATCTGGCCCTTTCCAGAAAGTTTGCTAACCCCTTAGCCCATTCCCCAGTCTTAAAGGAAGAGCTGACAACCTCGGACCTACTCCTTGACTACCCCACTCCCTGACTCCACCATGTGCAGAGATTCAAAGTCAGGAGAGTTCTGATATTTACAGACGAGTGAGAAGCTGGCATCATTTTCCACCCCATTGCCCAAACCAGAACGAAACAAAAACAAAAACAAGAAGAAAAACCCTCGAGTGGAGTGAACGGTCATGGTTCTGCTGCTTGGGGAAGAAGAGGAAGCAGCAAATGGGCAAATGAGGTTCAGCCTCAGCTCATCATCCGGGGGTCAGAGGTCAGCATTGTCCTGGTTGGTCTCTGGTGACACCCTTCCCTTTAAGCTCCATGCCCTCGACACACATCCTGAGATCCTGGTGATCCCAGCTGATCCTAGCGGCAACTGAGTCTATAATTCTTGTACTGATGAGATACCCAACTAGCCCCTGTCTCTGAGTCCCTAAAGCATATGTCAGTCTGACTCTGCCAACCCTCAATCCTGGACAGAGGCTCCATCCAGCCCTGCAAGGGCTCCTCTATGTCCAGCAGGGCCTTTGAAGGAAGAGGACCAGCCCTGGACTCCACCCAGAGCCTCTCCTGGAGCCAGAGCCTCAGAATTCCATTCAGCCTAAGCCCTTGGGAAGAGATGTGTCAGACTAGACACAGTGGGGCTGCCAGTTCAGAGTGCCCAGATGTAACTGGGCTGAGTGATCTCTGGCTATCACAGGGCCTGGTCGTAATTTTGGGATCTGAGGGCCGAGTGGAGATCGAGTGGTCCCACGTGCTGGCATGTAAGTATTCTGGATTACTTCAGATAACAGGGACCTGTTCTAGAATCTCCCAAGAAAAATGTTGCTGCTATCCTGCCAGTCCTCTGCAGGCTTCTGTTCTTGAGATACAAACAACATGGAAGGCCCAGGTTGAATCCCATATCTGGGTTAAGAAAAAGGCCTTAGAGATTTGGAAGCCCAAACTGGGAGATCTGAGGCAAGTCATCTTTCCTCTTTGGGACTCAGCTTCCTCATCTGTTAAAACAAGCAAACAAAAACTTGAGGTCTTTGGATAGGAGTGATTTTAAGGGCCTGTATGTCCCATTCCCAATGAATAGCCCAAACCAGGCCACACTTCTGCAGAGCTTTGCTGGAAGGTTGTCTGGTTTCATGTTGGCTGGCTTTCACTCTCCAAGTCAACCCAGTCCCATGCAAATGAGGTACAGCTGGTCTCTCATGGCGGGGAGAGGTTTTCCTTAGGCATGTTGGCAGCTTGCTGGGTATTCAGACTGATGTGAGGGAGGGAAGTGGCAGGTAGTGAATGTGACTTCTTGTCTTCGTGCCTTGTGCTGAGGGGTTGGCCAAAGGGCCATGGGGGTCTCACCCTCACACCTCCAACATGTCCACAGCATATGACCCATATATGGTCCTCATTGTATGGTCCCATACCACACGCTTTAACCTCAATTAGCTCAACTGTCTTTCAACAACTCTCTAACTTGACTGGACATTCCTCAAGGGCAGGAATCTTGATCTTCTTCTGTGTCCCCCAGGAGAACCCAGGACAACACCAGGTATGTGGCCAGAGATCTGTCCTTATCTGCTGAGTAACTCAACTGAGATGCCCCTGGGAAGAGTGATTCTGCACTTGGCAAAGGGCGCGTGTCCAGGTAAGTGAATCTCCACTTTTGCTGGCTGATAATATTACCATTCTTCTGTCCATGGCTCAGTCAAGCTGTCCTGTCCAGCGCATGACCCAAGAGCTATCGTGTGACCTAGAGAGCAGGTGATGGGGGGTAGGGGGGAAGGGGAGGAAGGAATGGAGAAAAGAATGCCCAAGACTCCCCAGGAGATGAAGGTCATATGAAGGTTATCAGTGGTTTTCCCTTATCCCTAAAGTAGTGCAGACTGGGAGAGCACAGTAAATCAAGCACACCTCAGAGTGCTTCCTTCAGACTGGTGACCCAAACTGTAGGCACAGCATCTATGGGCGACGAACATAAACCTATAAAACAGTGAAAAATGTTGCAAGCCCTGTGGTGGGTCTCACTCTCTCCTGGTCTTAACCAGGCTCAAAATGGCTGTCTCCCTTGCCTGCTTGCACCTAGGAAGTGCTACACTTTTCCTAGCTGTGGATCCTTATCTTCTGTGCTCCCCAAATATGTGGCTCTCTTCAGAGCCCCAAAGGCTGCCTTCTCTTCTGTTTATGTGTCTGCTTGTTTGCTCTCCCGATGATGGGAAGGGATCTGTCTTGCCTCAAGTATCACTCATCTTTATAAATGGTGATGGCACAGCCATGCCACTGATTAGTTATGACACACATGGAATTGCTAATGAGTTTGATACAATTTTAATTACTCCTTGTTCTATGGGGGCAGGCAGCAAACCACGAAAGTAATAATCGTCTTGGTGCCCTTGAGGTAAGATGGGAGGAAGATAGGTGTGAGCTGTAGGGAGTTAATCGTGGGGGTGAGGGTGGGGTCTGTGGCAGGGGTGGGTGGGCAGAGGAGTTCCCCACACAGACTACCCTCTGAATTATCTGGACCATTTCCTAATTCTTTACCTTGTTCTTATGGACCTGCCATTTTCTCAGAGACAAACTCATCCTAGGGAGAAGAGGAAACCAAGGCATATGGAACATCAAGGATTGGCCCAGGACACATCAGACTTCAAATCCTGAGGCCCTAACTCCGGTCCCCAGAGTGGAGACAGTCCAGAGGGGCTGTCCAGGCACGTGCCCACATAGTTCACAGATCTCACCTGAGGACACAGATCTCCTCGAAACACCCCCCCACCCACCCCCAGCTCCTGAGCCTTGTCCCTCCCCGCCCAGTGCAAAGGGGAAGAGTAGGGAAGGATGGAGGGGCCGTCCCTGGATACCTTGGTGGTTTTGACTTTGTGTCGGCTGCTGCAGCTCCATCCTGACAGATCCGGGAGCACTCTGCACTCCTCCCCTGGCAGGCAGGGCTCCATCCGACACCACGACTTCCTCAAGACGATGGAGGCTGTGGGAGCAGGGGGCACGGAGAGGCAGGGCAAGCTCTCCAAGGAGCCCTCTGGTGGGCAGGCGTGCGTGTGAGCCCCATCAGGCACCTTTACAGCCCTGCCATGTGAGTGGGAGCTCATGAGCACGGGTGGGATTGTGGGAGGGGGGTGGGTGTGAGTGACCCATGTTTGTCCATGTCAAGGCCACAGGGGAACAAGAGGAGGGCGTGTGTAAGAGGCCGACGGAGGAGCAGGAGGGGAAGAGGTCAAGGTCTGCTGCCCAGTTTGGGAGGGAAGATTTGTGAGACAGAATGTAGCATCAGGCAGGGAGTGTGGATAAGAGGGAGGGCCCTCACGAACAGGACCCCTCCTTCTCTATGGAGCCCTCCTCCCCGCAGAGGTTACCCATCATTTGAGACCGATCACAAAAGCCCTGGGATGGTATGAAATTGTATCCGAGCAGATGGTGCGGCCTAGACAGATTTTTTTTTTTTTTTAAGATTTTATTTATTTATTTGACAGACAGAGATCACAGGCAGGCAGAGAGACAGGCAGAGAGAGAGGAGGAAGCAGGCTCTCTGCTCCGATGTGGGACTCGATCCCAGGACTTTGAGATCATGACCTGAGCTGAAGGCAGAGGCTATAACACACTGAGCCACCCACATGCCCCAGACAGACCTTATCTGTGTGATTGAGCCCTCCCCGGTGGGCCGGCCTCTCACTCACCATCCACGCAGGAGGGCTTTGCATGGGTGGTGCCAGCCACCTGGCCGGAAAAGCAGGAGCACTTGACCGTCTGGGAGCGCTCTTCGATGCGGTTCCGGTTGCAGCAGCGATGAGCGGCAATCACCTCGCAGGCGCCCTGCTTCACCAGGACTGAAGTGGTGGAGATCAGGGCCCAGCCCACTCAGGCAACCCAGCTCTCCTCCCACCTGACCTGCTTTTTCTCAGGCCCTCCTCCCAGCCAAGGGGAGGGGTGCTCAAAGGGTGGCCTGCTGCAGGGGAGGAGGAGGAAACAGGAAATCCTCCTGCTCCTCCCGAGGTCTCGCTTGTCTTTCCTTCCGTCCCAGGGCTGTGCTCATCCCTCTTGCGCAGACTCAGGCCCTTGGGCAGAAGAAGAAAGGTGGAATTCCCCACCAGCCCCTACTTCATCTGGCTTCTTTCTGGTGAGGGCCCAGAGGCTTAAAATTCGTGGGAGGATCATCAGCTTACACAGGCTTTAGAAATCCCAAAAGGAAAACCACAGAATTAAGCCAGGAGGCTAAACTTAAGCCTCCTCCCCAAGGCCTCTCTCCCTGAGAACATGGTCTGGCCTGGAAGGAGAGGGAGCCACAGGTCTGCCCACACCTTCTCTGGGCTGGGATGGCAGAGGGGGGCAGATTTTCCTGGGTGAAAAACAGAGAAGGAGCCAGAAACCCTAGAATCCACATTTTACCCTGCCTTGGCGATCTGCCGGCTCTGGAATGGGGTGGAGCACTGCCCAGCTCTCCAGGCCTCCAGGAAAACCCTCTCTTAGGCTCCTTCACCTGCCCCAAACCTGTGGGAGTTGGTGGCTGCAAGGAAGCTGAGGCGAGGAGGGTCCACAGCCAGGCCAGGGAAAGTGCCGGCAGCCAGTGGCCCCTGCATCGGTTCTGAGAGGTCCTCTCACACATCCTGGGGAGAGAAGCACACAACCGGCTCAACACGGAGCAGGAGCTTGGCAGGGCCCAGCCCCAGCACCATGCGCTCTGGGAGGCCCAGAGGTGGGCAGGATGCACACCTTATCCCCAGCGGCCCTCAGCCTGGCACAAGATCACCGTACAAGGTGGTGACTGTCCGAGACGGAGACTGTCCAGTTGGGAAAACCACCACGGAGAGCTTTGTGGGGGAGAGGCCTTTTAAGAGGGCCTTGAAGGGTCTTGGAGGGCTGGGCCCACAGGAGGAATTATACTGCTGCCTCCCATTTTTTTGAGCTCTTGACCCGGGCCTGTCACATACATGCTCCTGCAGCCTTCGAAAATGTCCTACAAAGTGGGATTATTTGTACCTATTTGACAGATGAGCAAACTGATCCTCACAAAGCCTGGACAGAACCAAAACAACCATCAATAAAGGGCTGGCCAAATCCATTTGTGGGGCATCTGTACAAATGCAGTTACATCCAGGCCGCTGTAACACAGAAGGAGGAAATGCTTTATGTACTGAGGCATGTAATGATCTCTAACAATAAGCCACCACGAAGGCTTATTGTGGCCACAATAAGTGCACCACAGAGTGCAGGACGGGGTGTAGAAAATGCCCATTAAATGGGCCATTAAATGCCATTAAAGGGAGGGATTATATATATGTTGCTTAAATATGCATAAGCTAGCTCTGGAAAAGATACCAAAGAAAACCTAGTAATATTGAGTGTCACCAAGAAGGGGGAACCGGTTCGCTGAGAGATGGAGGTAGAAGGGAGACTTAATCTTTTTCCCTGTTGCTTTTTTATTGGGGGACAGGGGAATGTTAAACTGTAAGAACATAATCGCAATTCATTTTTGACAATTTTAAATTTAGAAAAGAAGAAATGACACCAGGTCTAATGGAAGTCAAATGACTGTCCCAGGCCAGGCAGCACATGGGGGTGCCCAATCCCGGAGCCCAGAAGCCTGGCCTATTCCTACCGCACCACTTGGGCTTCTCTTCACTTCTCCTCCTCTACCCTTGATGGGTCAGGCCTCCCATCGATCCCAGAGGATGAGCTAGAGACAGAGGGGAGCCCAAGGACACATAGGTAGAGAGCAGCAGGGGGCTGCCCAGGCATAACAGGAGTCTGGCTCCCTCCCTCCCCCCCGCTGCACTGCGGTCCTGGCCCCTTGGGACATCGCTGGAGTCCCTCGGGTGTCAGCACAGCCCTGGGATCACCAGAGGCCAAACCAAATGCCGGGACTATGGATCGGGTTCTTGATCTCTGTCCCCACCACCATCCCCTCAACTGTCCCCTCTTCGGTGTCTTCTCACTCACTTTTTGGGGGGACCTTTCAGCTTCTGTCTGTTCATCCACAGGCCTCAGACTTACTCTACCTAGGCAAGTAGGAAAGATTCTTGGGGGGGTGTGTGTGTGGCCAGGAACAGAGGGAGCCCATGGCCCTACAGGAGGTGAGGGAGTACCTGGGTGAGGACAAAAGGCACCCTGGAATAGAGCCCATTTCTGAAGCTGTTCCTCAAGGAGCTGGCCGGGGGGCAAAGGCTCTCCTCTGCCTTGCAGACTCTGGGAACACACAGGGCAGCTAGCCTGAGAAGAGTAGCCTGAGGATTTCTCTGGCCCAGGAGTGAAGCAGGGCACAGAGTGGGAGGTGTCTAGGAATCAAGGCTATCACGGCTGTGGCCTTGGGAGGGAGCAGAAGGCCAGGGACGGATTTCTGAGCAGGATCTGACAAAATGTTGCTCCAAGAGGCTCCAGGAAAAGACCCCTATATCTTGAATCCTTTTGCCTCCACCTCCTAGCTCCACTGCACCTGCGTCCTGGACTCGAGTGGAGCTGGCTCCATTCTGCCCCCGTCACCCCCATTTCCATTCTGGAGGGCTAGAATGGGGTGCCTCCGAGTCTCAGGGGCCCCAGCCCAACAGCTTCTGCATTCTTCTGGAAGACCTCTCCTCCTTCAGCCTCCAAGGGGAGGTGAACTGAAGCAGGTAGGATGGTGGGGCTGAGAAGACTACAAGGACAGATGGAAGAAGTGGTGCCAATACCCCAGAGATAGGTGTGTTCCATGGGTAAATGCTTCCCAGACTTCTCGATGTATCTCTTTTCTGAGTGGGCATCTCATCTCCCTGTCCCCTTCAGGAACCTTCATTTTGATCATTTCAAATACAGCTTTGTCTTCTCTCTCAGGCAGTCCTCATCCCTTTTTCCTCTGAGCTGCCACACCCTCCAACCCAGCTCTCCCGTGAACCCCAAGACCCAAAAGCTGGGGGGGTGCTTTTGGGCTGAGTTCTCCGGCATTCTATCCCCTCCCTCAGGGAGAAGGGGAAAAAGAAGCTTCTAGGGTTTGTTCTGGGCTTCCACACTCCTGCCTCAGCTTCCCATACTGTTTTCCCCAAACCCGGATGCAAGGTATGGGGAGGCTGAATTAGCAGCCAGCATACCAGCATGGCGTTGAGGATGTGGACCACGAGAAGCTTTAAGTTTCCCTGTCTTCTCCCGGCCCCCTCCAGCACTCACTGACTTCTCCAAATTCTGAGCCCCAGGATCTACCCGCCCCACGGGAGTGTCCACTTGCCTCTGAGTCCGGCACCAAGACTCCGAAAGGCGGACTTCAGGCTGGAGAGGCCGGCGCGAACGCTGTCGAGTCAGTAGCCCCGTGTCCCTCACCAAGTTGCTGCCGCGTCCCCGAGGCGGCGGAGCTTAGGACAAATTGGCATCATGGTCATACCCGGCCCCGCTCCGCGCACGGGGAACTCCTGGCCCACCCACCAGCTCTGCAAGGCCAGCAGGGGTCCTTTTGAGGCTCCCGCGGGCAGGCCAGAGAGCGCGCAGCCGCCGCCTCCTCTCTGTAGCCGGGAGCCGTCCCCGCTCCTCCAGCCTCGCGCGGGCACCACCGCCTCCTCCCCGACAGCTCCCCGCGCCGCGCCGGGCGGGCGGGCACAGACGGGCGCAGCGGCCCCTGGCGGCCGAGGCGAGAAGAACGAGGAGAGGCCGGCCGGTCCCGCAGCGCTGTCTGCAGTCCTGGTGAACACCTCCCTGGGGCAGGCGGGGGTAATCCAAAGAGGTCCCCCAAAACTCTCCGTCTTGTCGCTTCCGGGGAGGGAGGGGGCTGTGTGTGAGGAGGGACTTTGCCAGGACCAAAGGGTTTGGACTCTTGAAGATTCTAGAATTGCACTGTCCAGTACGATAACCGCTGATTCTATATGGTTATGTACGTTTAAACATGAATTAGATAAAATCCAAAAATTGTTTCTTATTTGCATTCACCACATTTCAGGGCTCAATAGTCCCATGTAGCTAGGGATTACTGTATTGAAAAGATACAGAACATTCCCATCATTGCACAAAATTCTATCAGACAATGCATTTCTAGATTGATATGTTAGCCCTTCACTGTGAAAATGTTAAAATCCAGGAGGGAAGAGCAAATGATCTCTACCCTAGGAGTGGTGTCCTCAGGGACAGGAAGGACTAGAGGAGGCATGAGGGTAGAGGCTAAGCAGGCAGGAGGGCTGCAATAGGCTGATGATGGGTCTTTATGGATGATGGCTATGAACCCCAACTTGAGAACCAAACTTGAGACCCAATATCCTCATTATATGAGTTGCAATATAATTGCAATTTTGTAATTCTTTACAGGGTAAGAATCTGGATGTGGAAGCATTAGACAAATGGGAGAGAGAGATGGTCTGTGAATTTGTATCTTAGCAGGAGGGATACTCCTCAAAGTTTAAGAGGGCTTTGTGATTGGAGTAATGGGGTGGGTAGAGGTAAGGGGGGAAAGCCTACTTCTGAGCTCTGAGCCAATGCATGTGGCTTAGGATAAAGAGGCCTGTCTTGAGGATGCCCAGTCCTCCTCACTGGCCAAGGCCACACACACTGTGGAAGACCAGGCACTGAACAGTCTCAGTTCTCAGCAGAGAAGAGTATCTCCCAAGTCTGACTCCCTATCTGTCCCCTTTCCCCTTCCCCTTTCTGCTGCCTCAGGGACTAGTAGAAATGATGACTTTCTTACCAGGTTCTGGGGCAGTCTGAGGACAGAGGAGGTGTGATGACGTCAGGAATCAGAGGGAAGATGTTCAGAGAGAGGAGAGCCTTAGGATTTAGGTAGGGGGATGGGGTTCTGGAGCCTGAGAGTGCTGTTGACATCCCCACTACCCATCTGCTGCTGGATCTAGGGATCTTTCTGTCCTGACTCTGTGGCCTATTTGTAGCTACACCGTGGTGGGTACTGTGAAGAGCAGGTACTAGGGAGCAGGGTGACACAGAGAAGTGGGAAGCCAACTGCCCCAGAAACACTGAGTAATAAAAATAGCCAGGATGTTATATTTTTCCATCAGTCTTGGCTTGCTGTTGTTGTTTATGCCATTTATCTGAGAGCTGATTCCAGTTTTTCTCTAACAGGAGGGAAATACCATAGCAACAGCATGGTTTTTGCCTCTATTTGCCTTTGCCAGTCTATGGGCCTTTGGATCTGATTTTTTCTTTTCTTGTGACTTCTATTTTTCTGGCTGTCTCTTCCTAGAATGTAGGTATAATTATAACAAGTTTCAAGACCTGAATGAAGGGTTACCTGAGTGGCTCAGTTGGTTAAGCATCTGCCTTTTGGCTCAGGTCATGATCTCAGGTCCTGGGATCAAGCCCCATATTGAGCTCTCTGCTCAGTGGAGAGTCTGTTTCTCCCTTTCCCTCTGCATCTCCCAACCCTCACTCCCACCCTAGCTCATGATCTGTCTCAAATAAGTAAATAAATAAATAAGTACCTGAATGACCATTATGAGATTTTTATTTGGAAGCTGGGAGGAAAGCCACTTCTTCTGGGACCTCAGGTCAACCTGCAGTCACTCGGAGGCACCATTAGTCTGAGCGGTCCTGACATTGAACTTGTCTTGCTTGTCCAGCCAGACAAGCTCAGGAAAAAAGAGGGCTATGTTCAGGGAGCATTCTGCCCACAGAGCCCAGTGATGGGGTCCCAACCATGAACTCGGTGCTGGTGATTCCTGAGAGAGCTACCCTGACTTACATTAGGGCCACAGGGCCTTGTCCCCATTTGGACAGTGCACGAGGCAAGAGATGTCTCTGGAAATGTATTGATCAATTACCTGATACCAGGCTTAGGAACAGGGCTCCTTGGGCATCAAAGTTAGTATTACCTGTCCCTTGCAAGCAAACGCTTAGCCTGGCCTCTGTCTCCCCCTGGCGGTGCCTACAGATCTTGTTCAGCCTGCAGGCTCAGCCTCTGCATGGGGAAGGTGGAAGAGGGGGAACCTCCACTCTTCTCTGCCATTCACCTGCTCCTTAGTCCTTCCTCCACGATCCAGACAAATCAGCTTGGTTCATCAGACAGAACGGAGTTTGGGCGTTTGGGGACTGGCACGGGTGTGAGTCATTGGCTGTGTGACCTCTTGAGACAAATCCTGTAAACGACGGGCGCGTCATCGGTAAAAAGAACATAACACCCACATCGAAGGGCTGCTGTTTGGTATAAATGGTCTAATATGTGGAAAGTGCTTTGTAGCGGGACTACTATACAGTAAGTCGGAGCAGTTATTGTTATCCTTATTAACTAGCCCTGCTGTGGTCAGGGGAGGCCTAAATGTGGGGGGAAATTGGGTCCTGGGAAGCAAAGCGGAGTCAGAGCACGTACCGCTCTCCCAGATCTAGAGGTGGTCATCAATGCGGAACAGCGCCGCCAGGAGCCCAAGAACCTAGCCCCGGCTCCCTAATTCAGGATGGTCGGCTCCAGTCCGCGTCGTTAGCACCTCCAGCACCAGCTCCTCGCCCTCGCTCTCGCTCTCACTCCTGCAGCCCCAGCCAGAGGTGTTGTCACACCAGGTGCTTCACACCCAGCGGGGGCGGAAGCTGCTGGTTTCGCTCTGAGGTCACCAGCTTCATCATCCTCCCGACAGGCTGGCTGCTACGAACCGAGGGCGAGGAGACCCTTCCCCCGTCGCAATGGGGAAGTTCTAGCTGATGTCTCATCTACAGCACGGCTGAAATAGGGTGTGCATCCCTCCGCCCCCTTCCCACGACTGCAGACCCTACTCCGGAAAATGAACTGAGGCGGAGGGAAGCCTGAACACCGCGGGAAGGAGCCGCGAGCTGATGGGGAGGTGCCGGGGGCGGCCCAGAGCAGGAGGAAGTTTTGCCGGGACCCAGCCTGCCCGCCCAGAGCCAATGGCCTGGGAGAGCCGGAGCGAGCACCGCCCACTGCGCGTCCTGGGGGGGGGGGGGGGGCGCCTGGGGGCGGGGCCACGGCCGAGGGCGGGGCAGGGAGGCAGCATGCTAAACCGGGTGCGCTCCGCTGTGGCGCACCTGGTGAGCACCGGGGGCCCCCCGCCTCCGCGCCCCAAGTCCCCAGACCTGCCCAGTGCGCCGTCCCCGCAGACCACCGCTCTTCCAGAAGCGCCCAGGAGCCCTCCGGCGCCGGCTGGGAGCGTGAGCGCCGCGCCGGCGAAGACAGTAGAGGCTCGAGCGAGTTTCTCCCGACCGACCTTCCTGCAGCTGAGCCCAGGGGGGCTGCGACGCGCCGATGACCACGCTGGCCGGGCTGTGCAAAGCCCCCCGGACACCGGCCGTCGCCTGCCCTGGAGTACGGGCTACGCCGAGTGAGCGCCCCCGGGAACACCCTAGGCAGGATGGGACCCCCCCCCCAATCCCCCAGCCCCTTCCCCAGCTGGGCATCCCCGCGGCTGGGATGCGTGCCCCTCGCGGTGCTCGGCGCGGGGAGCTCCCTTCTCCCAGGATCTTTGCTTTCCTTTGGGCTTCGGGCCGCACCCCTCTCCCCCCTCCAGCCCTTTCTCAAGTCGGTGCAGTCTTCCTCAGGACCTTCCAGCTCGTTGACTACCCTCACCGACGCCACCTCAGGACCTTCTTCCCTTCCAGAGCCCGGAGGGTGGAGGGCCCCGTGGAGGATGAGTTGGCCAGTTCTCAGTCGGGGCCCGGCAGTTTAATGGCTAAGGGAGGTGGGGTTTCAAGGGGGTGTGTGTGCGCTTTTAATAAAGGAAATGGCGTTTGGAAAGATTCGCTCCTGGGCTTCCCGACCCCAGCGCCCCAGTTCTCTGTCCCTCTTACCGTTCCCCTCCCCCTCCACACCCAGAAATAGCCCGCGACACCAGGCGGCCTCAGGCTTCCTCAGGGGCGGGGGAGGGGGCCCCGAGCAGGAGGGCCCCCTTTGAATGCTTCTCGGAGGGAGGGCAATGGCTCGGGGCTGGCAAGGAAGTGGACCCCCGGTCTTAGTGGGGAGCAGCCGGCTGACTCCCGGCCGGGTGTATTTTTAATATCTGTACTGGAAAAGCAGAGCACTGAGGGAGATCGGGGCGCTGAGGCCGCCGAGGCTGGTGGCTGGTAGACCCGTGGCCCCACCATTAGCTCCTTTAGCTTTCTGTTTGGGAAGAGTTGGTGGTTCTGTGACTTCTGCGCAGTCCAGGTGGGCTTCTACCCCTACCCTTTTTCAATTCCTCTTTCCCTATCTGGGCTGGAGCACTTCCTCACTGCCAAAGCCGCAGAAACTTTCACGGATGATTTTAAGATAAAGGTGGGTGTGCCCATGAGGGCAGGGTGCTGTGGACAAAGCACTAGAAAAGTTGATTAGGCTTCGGGGTGGGATGTAGGGGTTGGCAAGCAGGGCAGTAAGACCCCTGCTGCCCCTGTCCAGCCCCTTCCCCAGCAGCCCATGAAGGTGCCCCTTTTGCCAGGGCGGGGGAATGGAGGCAAGAATATGCTGCTGCTGGCCTTTCTATGAGGTGGTGGGGCCCGACACCCAGACAGTACTCCTTGTGCCTTGCCCTGCCTCCCTTCTCCTCTTTCTGGCCTGGATCCCAGACGGCTGTGACCTTTCTCAGTTTGGCCAGCAGGCTAGAGAGGGTGTGTGTGTGTCTAAGGTGGGGGTTATTCCAGGACCTGGTCTGGTGTCCAACCTGATGTGGTCACTCTGGCCTGGCAGGGTCATCAACGCTGGCAAAAGCCGGCACAATGAGGACCAGGCTTGCTGTGAGGTGGTGTATGTGGAAGGACGGAGGAGTGTTTCAGGGGCACCTAGGGAGCCTAGCCAAGGCCAGGTAAGCCCCCACCGCCTTCCCTTGACACCTCTCCCCAGGGATTCTAGGCATCCTGTTTTAAATCTCAGACCTAACTAACTTCTAACTCACTAGCTTTCTACCTCTGGCACGGAACTGGCATTGACCAGTTAGAATGTCATTGTAAATATTCAGTTTACCACTTAGAATAAAAGTGCTCCTATCTTTATGGATGATTTAATTCATTGCCAGTGTTTATTTTTGTGTCTTTTATCCTCTGAGTTTGGCTTTTTTGATGCTTTACTTTCTGACACATAATAGGTCCTTGGTAAATGAGTCAATAAATCTAATTTACTTTTCATACCAAACTCTGACCTCCTCTCTGATGTTTACATGGTTGCCCAGAGTCTTGCTCTTTTCCTTGCATCACACACAACACACACACACACACACTCTCTCTCTCTCTCTCTCTCTCTCTCACTCACACTCCGTCATTCACCTCCAACTTTTCCTCCACCAGGGACTCTGCTTCTACTACTGGGGCCTGTTTGATGGGCATGCAGGGGGCGGAGCTGCTGAAATGGCCTCCAGGCTCCTGCATCTTCACATCCGGGAGCAGCTAAAGGACCTGGTAGAGATACTCCAGGACCCCTCGCCACCTCCCCTCTGCCTCCCGTCTACCCCAGGAGCCCCAGGTTCCTCTGATTCTTCTCACTTGGTTGGTCCTCAGTCCTGTTGGTCTTCACAGAAGGAAGTGACCCATGAGAGCCTGGTAGTGGGGGCCATTGAGAATGCCTTCCAGTTCATGGTGAGTGGGCCCCCCACCCCCGCCAAGCAGGAGCCTGCTAGGTAGATGCTCTGGTCCACTATGTACAGAAATCAAGTGGTGTGAGGGGTCCTGAGTACCCACAACACCTTGGAGGGCCTGAGCAGAACTTGGCTCAGAGGGGAGGAAAGAGGGGGTTACACCCATGTCTGCCCTCCTCTCCTCCAGGGTGGCTTGGCTGGGCCAGTTTATTTCTGCAGTTGGGGGTGGTGGTTGTGTGCCTGGAAACTCTCCTTCATTTACCCCCTCTGACCCTTCCTCACATGGCAGGATGAGCAGATGGCCCGGGAGCGGCGTGGCCACCAAGTGGAGGGGGGCTGCTGTGCACTGGTTGTGGTCTACTTGCTAGGCAAGGTGTATGTGGCCAATGCAGGTGACAGCAGGTATGGGGAGCAGGGTTTGAGAATGCCTACAGGGGGCCACACACTCTGGGATGGGGGGAATAGAAGAGAATGAGGCAGTGGGTGTTAAAATTCAAAAACCAGAGGGAAGGATGGTGTCAGGAGCGGTCACAGCCATAAGGGATGGCCTGAAATAGCCACGAGGGGAGGAAAGATGGGGGTCTGGCTGAGGAACCCCTAGGGTCATTATGGGGAAGGCCTGTTCTTTCTGGAATTCTCCACAAGGGGGCTGAGGAGAGCCTGGGCCAAACCTTTTCTTTCTCTGGGCAGAGCCATCATTGTCCGGAATGGTGAAATCATTCCAATGTCCCGGGAGTTCACCCCGGAGACTGAGCGCCAGCGTCTTCAGCTGCTTGTAAGTAGGAACTAACCTCCCTGTTCCCATTCTTTGTTGACTCTCGTGGCTCTCTGTAGCCTATGCTCCCCTACCCGCCCCCACTGCTCAGAAAGCCCCTCTGCTCTGCAGAAGAGGGCTGAGCTGGTGGCATATGTGGCAGGAAGGAACGTGGGCTGCTCCAGGGCCCCCACTGTGGCCCCCGCTGAGGAAGGAAGTGGAGTCAGAGGTGGGGATAGGAAGTAGCAAAGGCCCCTGAAAGGCAGGATGGTTTAGTGCTTTAAAGGTCTGACTCTGGAGCTGGACCACCTGGGATTGAACCCCTGTTCGAGTCCTTTGCTAATTGTCGGACCTGCAGATGGTTCCTTTAACTTGTGTCAGTAGCTCCTGCCTTAAGGATTCTCGTGAGGTTAGGCGAGTTCATACACCTTATTTGTATTACAACAGTGCATGGCACCCGGCAAAGAAAGCCCACTTAAGGCCCTGCTGTAATTAACATCATCTACGTGCCAGGGTGTGCACTGAGCCTAATGCCTCCCCGGGCCTCTGCTCTGTCCGGCTGCTCCCGACCCCAGGGCTTCCTGAAACCAGAGCTGCTAGGTGGTGAATTCACCCACCTTGAGTTCCCCCGCAGAATTCAGCCCAAGGAGCTGGGCCAGAGGATGCTGTACCGGGACCAGAACATGACCGGCTGGTAACACTTCCCTCTGAGCTGGGGCCTGTTCCCATGGCAACACAACCAGTCTCTCATCAGCAGCAAGGTGGAAGCTGGAGGCAGGGCGGTGCGGGGGGGGGGGGGGGGGGGGGGGGGGGGGCTTACTTTGGGAGGTGGGTGGGGGGGGGGGCTCCTCCGGGAGAGGGGCTTTGATGCCTGGGGGATGCCTCCTCTACCCCCCCCCCCTCCCCAGGGCCTACAAAAAGATCGAGCTGGAGGATCTCAGGTTTCCTCTGGTCTGTGGGGAGGGCAAAAAGGTAAACATGGTAGAGGTGGGAGAGGGCAGGAGGACCCAATACAACTTGTCTAGGGAGGTGGAGGTTCTACCCGAGGGCAGGGGTGGGAGGGCCCACAGCTTCAGAGGCTGGGAGAGGGCCGCAGCAGCACCCACGCTCATTCCCTTTAGGCTCGCGTGATGGCCACCATCGGGGTGACCCGGGGCTTGGGAGACCACAACCTCAAGGTCTGCAGCTCTACTCTGCCCATCAAGCCCTTCCTTTCTTGCTTCCCGGAGGTGAGCCGTATGGGGGCTTCCTCAACCACACCTTTCCCCCTCCGGGCGCCCAAGATGGTTTTCTTCTAGGATTCCCTTGTCCCCCAGCGTTTTCTCCACTCTCTTCTCCCTGCCAGGTGCGAGTGTACGACCTGACACAGTATGAGCACTGCCCAGATGACGTGCTAGTCCTGGGAACAGATGGATTGTGGGATGTCACCAGTGACTGTGAGGTAGCTGCCACTGTGGACAGGGTGCTGTCAGCCTATGAGCCCAATGACCCCATCAGGTAGGGCTTGTGTGGAGGTGGGGGGATGACAGTAGGGAAGGTAGGGGCAAAGGGAAGCAATGCTTGGGGACCCACCTGAGGGCCTGTGTATCAATCTTCCCATATACATGTTGGAACATGAGTGTACATGTGTGCTCCTGGCAGGTACACAGCTCTGGCCCAAGCTCTGGTCCTGGGGGCCCGGGGCACCCCCCGGGACCGTGGCTGGCGTCTCTCCAACAACAAGCTGGGTTCCGGGGATGACATCTCAGTCTTCGTCATCCCCCTAGGGGGGCCAGGCAGTTACTCCTGAGGGACTCAGCCCCACCCCTTCACCACCATCCAAGCCCCTCCGTGCTTACCCTCTGCCAACCCAGACTCTGAACTTGTCTCCCTGATCTTCTTTAGTGGTAACATAACTGAAGAAGGGGTGTCAGTTAGATCCAGAATTAATAGCTAGTGGCAAATAAACCTGATGGATAAAAATGTGTGTCTTTAATTACTTTGATGAGAAACGAAAAGGCTCTTTCAGGTGGTGGAGAGAACAGCAAAGCCGTCCTAAAAATGGAGTGCTCCCAGTTTCCGTCTTCATCCTCTGCTTGTCCCACTCCATGTGCCCTCATCCATTTCCATGGCTTCACCCACCTGGTGGTGTTTTCCAAGTCAGTATTTCCCCCAGATTGTTCCTGAGCTTTAGGCCCGCGTGCCCTAGCCATCTTCTGAACATCTAGACATCCCATGGGCATTCCTAGCTCCATGTACTTGAAACGGAATCCACCATTGCCCTACAGCCTTGTGCTGTCTCCTGGTTCATCATGTCCGTGGGCATCAGCTCATCAGCCCAAGTTAGAAATCTTGGCGCAGGTCACCTTTGACTTCTGGCTTTTACTCAGCAAGTGAATCAATCAGTACGTGCCATTGATTACATATCAAATAATATATTTCCCATTTGTCCACCTAACCCCACTCCTACTGTTACTACCACATTAGGCTCCTAACCATGTCTCCAGGTCATGTCCCTGTATTCCCGAATGTGACCTTGCTGCAGTGTGAATCTGAGTTGGTTCTTGAGAGAACATTTCAGTGTCTCCCTACTGCCCCTAGGCCAAAATCAACACCCAACTCTTGAGTGTGGCATCCAAGGACATTCACCATCTGTCCACCGTGTCCTCCTCCAGCCCTGTCTTTCTGTCCTGTCACCACCCTCCTGGGGATTCCATAATTCTTGGGACCTGTTGGGGCTCCAGCCCATTTAATACCTACTCATCACTTTATCTGGAAGACTTCACTTGTCCATCCCACAGCCCCTGTGTGCCCCCAAGACAGCCACTGCCTCCTGTAAATACAGCTGTCTATATGGAGGAGCAGTGAAGGGCGGAGGCTCTAGAGTCCAGTTCCCCCAGGTCCTCTGCAACCTCTCTGAGCCTCAGTTTGCTTCTCAGCAAAATGGGAGTAACAGTGCTTCCTTACAGAGTTGTCTCAAGGACTTAAATCTGAATGTAGAGCCAGGTACATGCAATAAGGGTTCAATAACCTGCTATCTTTAAGTTGTGTGTGTTTCGAATTTAGACTGTGAGTTCTTTGATGACCAAAATCAATCAGAACTGAGCACTTAGCTCTCAGTTCACACTCAGCGTGTGTGATGACCAAAATCAATAGGAACTGAGCACGTAGCTCTCAGTTCACACTCAGCGTGTGTTTACTGAGCAGGTGAAGAGTCTGGGGGCCAAAGTTCCCCGGACCTCAGCTCACTCATTTATCAGATGTGTGGCTGCACTTCAGAGCTTTAAAATCTACCTGACTTCTGACATTCATTCATTCATTCATTCAGACAATATTTCTTGAAAAACTTAGGTGCCACACAGCGTGCCAGGTAGTGGGGAGGGACAGGAGGAGCATAAAGGACAGCAGGGAGAGAGCACCAACCCTGAAGCCAGGCAGGCTTGACTATCTGAGCTCTCACTCTGTTCCATACACACCCAAAAGTTTGGGCAAGCCACTTAACTTCTTTCAGCCTTAGTTTCCTTGCAGGCAAAAGGAGATGGGTACACTTAACCCAAAGATCCCCAATGAGCTCTAAAAGGGCTGAGCTATGTAGCAAACAGGTCACAAACTAATGAAGTAGCCCCAGACTTTCTCCTCCTCCATCCTCATCCACCTCAGGAGCAAGAAACACATGCGAGGGTAAATAACCTAATGCGACATATCAGACCTGGCCAAGTGTCCCTAGCGGCACTGGAATAACGCACTGGGGAAAGGCCTCCAGGAATGCCCTTTGAGAGGTACGCAGTAATTGGATTCAAGGAAATTCCAGGCAGGGGGAAGGGAATTGTCAAGTGGAAAGGTGGCCTGGGTCTCAAAGGATCTGAGGATCTTTTCAGATCCTCAGGGCTGGGGCGTGATGTTGGGTAGTACTTCCACGGCAGGATTTTACGAGCGGCGGGGGGGGGGGGCGTCTTCCGCAGCCCCCTTCCGCGAAGTCCCGGGAAGTGTAGGCGCGCGTGGCTGCTTGGCCACGGGAGGGCAGCAGCGGCCCTTTCCCGACCCCACCCCGAGCGCCTCACAACTTTCCCGACGCCGGTCCGCCCCTGGGGGCTGTTAGGCGGGGTAGAGGCTGGGTCCTCTAGGGGTCCCGCCCGCCGCTCACTCCCCAACCGCCCGGGGATCCCACCCTCGACCCAGGCCAGCAACCTGGGCAAGCCGCGGTGGCCCGGGGCTGGGCGGTGGGCAGGCGGAGCCAAGGGCCGCCCCCCCCGCCCCCCGTCGGTCCCGCCCCCTGGCGGGCCCGCCCCTCCCCGCCGCCGCGCTGAAGGAGGGCGGGGCAGGGCCCCCCGGGTCAGTCTCAGCCTCCGGCACTGGCCGCGCAGCTGGAGGCGGCGGAGCAGAAGGTACCCGGGGCCGGGGGCTGGGGTGGCGGGGCGTCCCGGGAACGAGTTCTTTTCGCCCTCCTCCGCTTGGCTGGAGCTCGGGGCGCCGGGAGGGAAGGGGGCTTCGGCCAGAGCGCGGGCCGCCCTCCTTCCCCTGGGACGCGCGGCGTCCGGGCTGTGCGGGAGTCGGCCGGGCTCGCCCCTCCCTGGGCCGCGGCGGGGGCTCTCCCCCACCCCACTACGGGAACTGCCCGGCGGGGCCTCTGCCCTCTTGTGTCCGAGCCTGTGTCTCTGCCCTTCCCCGCCCGGCTTCCTGGAATCTGTCCTGCCGGGCGAGAGGCCAGGAGGCAACTTGGGTCTCCGCGAGGGAGCCCCAGTGCAGGCGCTCAGACTCGCAGGCCGGGCGGCCCGATGTGGACCTGGGCCGGGGTGTGGGTCCGGGCTCGAATCCGGCTGGAGGTGGGAATTCCCGCAGGTCTGGCCGGCAGAATGGCGGGAATAGGGGCGTGGTGTGACCGAGTGGGTTCTGCCAGAGCTCCCAGAGGTCTGGACGCCTCCTTAGACGGTTCCTGGAGTGTGCCTGGGGCGGGATGTAGGGGAGGTTGGGGAGGATCTCGCTCGTTTTTATGTATGCAAGAATCTCCTCCCTTCCAGACTCCTCCCTCCCCTGTACCCCCCCCCCCAAACCTGGCCGGAGATTATCCTGGGGCTTTGTGCTGGGTGGGTCCGAGGCTGAGTCCTGCACTCTCTTCTGGTTTTAAAGTTGAGGTGGTATCGGATTCTTTCCCTGGCCCTCAGGGCTGGCCTACAGGGGACAGCCCAGCTCTGGGTCATCTGGAAATCTAGAGAATGATTGAGGAGAGGGTGGGATGTCTTGTTTGCAGGCAGCACCCAGGAGCTTCTGGCTCTATTCCAGCCTCTGTGTCAGGTTCACTTGACTCTCTTAGGGTCAGTGGGGCAGTTCTTCTGGAGCTGCCTCTCACTGGGAGCTGTTTTCCTTGCCATGTTGGCCTTGGGCCTAGGGGCCTCGCCTGGGTCTAGGCCAGCTGCTCTTGTCCAATGAGAGCCTGAAAGGAAAGTCTTCTCATTGAGCTGGGGGCTCCAGGTCACTTAATGCATGCCCTGCCCCTGAATTCTGTCCTGTGCCTCCCACCATCTGGTGCCACTGAGACTAACCTGCTGTAGGAGGCCAGTGGCATGCTCACACCTAATTAGCTGTACTCACTGTGGTGGTGACTGTCACCATGGTGGTCACGACCCAGGTGGGGCTGCTCCAGCCTGTTTTTGCACTGCTGGACCAGTGGAACTAGTGGGAGTGGGTGGGGGGAGTTGATCCCCTGGGCAGAATTTCCAGGGAGAACCCCCTTTCTGAAGGTGGTTTCCATTTTTGGAAGGATCTGCTGGCATCTACAGGCCTTCTTGCTTGTCTCTCGGGGTACCGGGAAGGGAGCCCCTTTTGTGGTGGGGAGAGTGTGGCCATATCTTCTCAACTCCTATAAATTCTCTGTGACTCATATCCATTTCCTCTCATCCCAGTTTTGTGCCTCTGTGTGTGTGTGTGTGTGTGCGCGCGCGCGCGCGTGCGCGCGCTCGCGTTGTAGAGGAGGGAGGCCACCCAGGATCCCACCGTTTGGAGAGAACCAGCTTTGGGCTTGGAGTATTCGCTTTCCTAAAAGGCAGCCCAAGCCAGGGCTGTGGGGTAGTGGTGGTCTGTGGGGAGTACAGGAGTTCAGCCCAGTTTGACAGGATGTTGGACTGAGAGAAAAAGCCAGGTTTGGGGCTGAGATCAGGTTACCATCCTCTTCTCTCTTAACTGCTCCCTGCCTGGTTGGTGACTGGCCCTTGTTCAGCTCTTTTTTGGGAGCTCCTCCCAGCTCCGGCTCTGGTTCTAGCCCCCTCCCCCTTCCCAACAGCCTCGAAGGCCATCTCAGCTCTGCAGCCCGCCCTCTCTTCCTCCCAGGCTGGAGGCCTGGGAGCCTCAGACAGCCTGGAGGGCAGCTGCTCTCCCCAGCGAGGGAGGAAGTGAGGCTCAGCTCAGGGGCAGGGAGGCTGGGTAGGTGTGATGAACTGTGCAGATGCTCGCTTGGGTGTGTTGGGGGCCAGGGACATATGGAAACCTCAGGAAACTGACTCTTTGCCCTGAGTCACAGGGAGGGGTGGTGGGCAGGGCCTGGGGGTGAGCTGGACAGAGAGTGGGGGAAGGGGCTGTTCCAGGGGGTGGAGGTGATTCCCTAGTGGATTATTCTCAGTCACTCTGCTGTGGTGGATGTGTGGCTCCTTACAGTGTGGTCATTGTCCCCTGCCTGGGGCTGAGTGACCCAGTGTTGCTGCCAGGCCCAGGAGGAAGGGGGGAGGAAGGCAGAGTGCCCGAATGTGGGCTGTGGGCACTGCCGGGACTGAGCCTCCTTTGTGTGACTTGGGCTGGCTTTGGGGACTGGGCTGGGGTGGGCCAGGGAAGCCGGTTGGCTGCCACGGCCCTCTGTCTGGCTTTCCCTGCTTCCTCTTTTTCCCATCGGTGGGGTGATAGGTAGAAAAGGCAACAGACTCCAGAGTCACACAGCCCTGTGTGCCCTGAATGCCATCCCTGCCATGACTCAGAACACACATTGTAACCTTCCTGAGCCTCACTTTCCTAGTGTGTCAGAATGGGAAGGAAGCATGCCATCCACCTTTGCAGGCTTCCCGGGAACCGAGGGAGATGATCTTTGTCCAAATGCTCAGGACGCTTTCCCTTATCCACATGTCATCTGGTCGTTGCTTCTGCCAGCCTGTGGGAGAGGGACTCCTC